>WBMW01004504.1:145013-166953 GCA_013396635.1 Penelope pileata | reverse complement strand
GGAGGATGGGCGGGGGGGGGGGGGGGGGGGAAGAGCTCGCCCCCATAACTTCTCTTTGAGGCAAAAATGCTTTCAAAGAGCTCTATGGAGGTTATTCGGGAAGTTATATATTTTAGGCAATTTAGTCACAACGTCAGGCACAATTGCAAAAATTTTCAATAAGAAATTTCTCAGAGCTGCCACCCTGAGCAGTAACATTACTGGACAGCGAAGATGGAAAAACTCAGTTTGCTTTATGAATGAAATCTTTACTTGGTTTATTCTCAAACATGCATAGATGCAAGGGGAAGAAAGAGGGATACTTGGTGACTGTACTCATAGCTGCCTCCTCCCTCTGTACTTCATTTTTCAGTTACTGTAGTCCTTGAGACCGTTGTGGTTTGACCCAGTAGATAGCTAAGTCCCACGCACTTATTCATTCACCCTCCCTCCTCCCCAAATGAGAAGGGGGAGAGAATTAAGAGAAAAATACAGTAGAACTTGTGAGCTGGGATAAAAGCTATTTACTAAGACAGCAAAGAAAGTAAAAGAAATACCAATACATATATATATACAAAAAAAACCCAAAACCTTTTGCTCAACAAGCCACAAATGCCACCTGCTAGAACAAACACAAACGTATTTATGATGTCCCTTCTGATGTTCTCACAGACTCTCAGGTTTTGCCTTGACTTTTACTAGAGAGACTCATGAGTCAAGGGAAATAAGATGGTCAGTGGAACCCTGCTAAATGGCTGGAAATTTCTAGGTCAACATCCTGCAACGCACCAGGCCCAGCGCTGCCGGGTGAGGGAAGGAGTTGTCCTACTCTGCTCTGTGCTAATGCAGCTTCACCTCAAACACTGTGCGCAGGTTTGGGCACCACGATATCAGAAGGGCATAAAGCTATTAGAGAGAGTCCAAAAGGAGGGCTGTGAAGATGGGGAAGGGTCTGGAGGGCCAGGAGTGTGAGAGGCAGCTGAGGTCCCTCGGGTTGCTCAGCCCAGAGCAGAGGAGGCTGAGGGGAGGCCTCATGGCGGCTGCAGCCCCTCACAGGGAGCGGAGGTGCAGCGCTGAGCTCTGCTCTCTGGGGACAGCGACAGCGCCCGAGGGAACGGCACGGAGCTGGGTCAGGGGAGGGGCAGGGGGGGGGTAAGAGAAAAGGTTCTTCATCAGAGGGTGGAGGACATGGAACAGGCTGCCCAGGGAGCCTCAGGTCATGGCTCTGAGTTTGCCAGAGTTCAAGAAGCGTCTGGACAATGCTCTCAGCCATTGGTTTTGAATTTTGGGTGGTCCTGCGTGGAGCCAGGAGCTGGACTCAGTCCTTTTGGTTCCCTTCCAACACAAGATAGTCTATGAATATATGTGGGACTGATGTATTTGGGAAACGAATTTTTGAAGCTGTGACTGTCGAAGTGAAATTGAACATGGAAAGCAAGCGCTTACCACTTAACTCTGACCTCAGCGTGTGGTATCTCAGTAGCATCAGTCTGCTCCAGATCATCCCTTTTGGCCCACCACCAATCATTAGGCAAATTATGAGGTACCACCAATATAAACATTTAAAAGCCCACCTATGCTTCAGCAAAAGTCAATGGAGCAAAGATCCTTAATCTACATTTTCAATGCAATTAATAGGTATGGATGCAAATACGATACTGAATTTACAGAGATGTTCAGTTCTGCCAGAAGAGATTCCGTACCTAAGTGTTATCCCAATCAATGGGGGATTATCTATTAACCTGTTTTAATGTCTTTAAGGATCTGATGAGATCCTTTCCTGTATCTGTAGGTATTTTAGTGTCTTTGAAAGCCTTTGACTCAAGTTCTTAGAACTGTAAGGAGCGCTTGTAGGAGCTCTCACAAGTGTTTATGGACCGTATCTCCTGTCACACCTGCAGGAGGCTGATGGTTTGAATGTGTTACCACTGCTTTCCCAAATAGGAGGGGAATGAAGAAAATGAGTGAATTCTGTAGTGTCGGAAACCATCCCTGGCAAGCCTTACTTTTTTCCTCTGGAGCTGAATAAAATTAAAATCATGCACACGTCTGCGTGTATCTGTAAACAGCTTTGCTGCTTGGATCCCACCATGCAGGGAGAGGCAGGAAGCTGACCAACACTGGAGTGATTTAGGGAGGATGGAGTTATTCACTTTTATAGAGGGTAAAGGGGAAAGACACAAGCTGCTGCTTGAATGCTTCACCTCAAATTTAACCTAACTTGAGGTTTGAATGCGCTCCCATTGACGTCAGCAGAGGTTTTATCACTGGCTTCCCTGGGAGCAGGACAGTGTCTTCTGTTTATGTGAAGTGTGTTTTTTCTTTTCTTTTTTCTCCTTACTGCTCATAGGTTTGGTGGGTTTTGTTTTGTGGTGGTGGGTTGGTTTTTGGTTTTGTTGTTTTTGTGGACTTTACCATAGCAGTCTGAGCAGCTCCATCGATGTGGCTGGAGGGATTGCTGTGCCTGTGACTCAAATGTGGTGGCCTGCCACTTCAGAAGATGGGAAGCAAGGCACAGAAGGTTTGCAGTGCTGTCTCCAGTAGCTTGCACAGGGGGAGTCTGGCTGACTCTGCTTGCCTTTCTTCAGATAAAAACTGGCAGACTGCTGCAGTTATGCTCAGGAGAATTTAAATGTGAAAGCTGAACTTGGAGGTGAGAAGCCCTGCGTATTTTCTGCAGTAAACTGTGGACTGTTTGCTTCATTGCTTTGCTGTTTGCTTCGTTGCTTAAAGAACTCAGGGCTCCTACTCAGGCCAGCAGAACTAGGATTTCTCCCCTGGGGTTTCATTCGAAGACCATTGAAAGAGATTTTTAGTCTGTTCAGCTACATTCAGATCCAAAAATACCGTTCATTCATCGACTGGTTATGCAGTTTGTGCTAAGGCTGACACTTGCTTCAACTCTTTTCTAGCATATATCAAACTGAAAAGCAGCCCATAGTCTGACCTTTCCATGATGCATTTAATTGAGATAACTGAGACCTAGCGGCTTGGATAGGGGAATGATAATCACAAGGCCTGGGCTTTGTTTTTAGGTTTTGCTGCTTGTTTTAGACATACAGAGAAGCTGATTTCACTTTTTCCTCTCATGTAATAAACATAATAATGTGACTGTTAACCTTTTTATACCAAGCGTTGTTTTGATGGCATTTCCTTTCCCCCTGATCCCTTACTTTCATTATGATCTCAGTAGGAGAGAGCGCTTTGCTTTTTTCAAGTTCAAATCCTTAATGATATAAAGTGTTTAGCAAGACACCAAGGCCTAATCTCAGCTCCCAGAAGGTGCTTCCTTGCTGGTGGCTGTTGAAGTGTGCATTGGAGAGGAGATTCAGACCTCAGAAGGCAGCAATAGTTCTGAAAGCTTTGCAGAGCTCCTTGGTGCGGTGATCTTAAGAGACTGAGCCATCGTGTGAATATTTCAGCGTTCCCTGGTTTCCATAAAGTCAACGATATCACGAGAAGGATTGCCCCTTGTTGTTTGTCTGTACTTCAGCTTCTGAGGAGAGAAAATTAATTCACAAACACTTGAAAATAGCTGGAAAAGATAAACAAGCTCCTCTGATGTTTTGGTGGGATGGGAGAACGAAGAGAGAGGTATCTTGAATTTTGCTTGGCTGCTGTATGAGTCTTTGCCCTACTTGCTTGTTTTGGTTGAAAGCTCTTGAAGTTTCTTTTATTTATTTCTTGTGTACTGAAGCACCTTGGAAAGCACCGTGACAAGACTTAGTGCTCATTCAATGTACGCTTGAATAGAAGGCACCTATGGTAATGCTTTACAGCTGTTTGGTGTGCACCTTACTAGGAAAGTTTTATGACCTTTATTTACAGGTCATTATACTTACTGTTCCAAACTCACAATTCAATGTATCCGACTCTGAATCACAAAGTGCTACTCCCCACTATTCAGTTCTTCTTGACCAGTTTTTCTTTCTCGGGAGACGACATTGCCAAGCAGACTTTGCCAGACCCTGCCGGCTGCAGAGAAGCTGTGTGGGTCAGCTGAAGGGTTCTCTGGTGTAATCTTCCATGATCTGTTGTGTGTATGTTTTGTTGTTTGTTTTGCCTGGAAAGTGAAAGTACTCAGAATTGATGCAGCTTATATTCTTAACTATGGTAGGTTTTTGCCTGTGGTTTTGGTTTTTGTGTGTGTGTGTGTTTTGTTTTGTTTTTGCTTGTTTTGTTTTCAATTAAAAAAAGTAAAGCTTTATAGACTTATTGCCCTTTCATATGGTTTTTGAAGTCTTTAAGGCCCACATGGGATAGTAGAAAGTGTAAAGATGGCAGAATAGTAAAATGCATCGAGATAGCATACCTAGTTGCTGTTCCACCCCTTCCATAAAGGAAAAGTTGTGGCTTTCCATCAGAATGTGAGATTTTCAGCTACTGTAGACTATCAAGAATGTCAACACTTCTGTGTTTGGGGGACGGGGAGGAGAATCAGTGCGAGTGTGATTTATAGATGGCTTTGAAGCGTCAGAAAACAGACACCCACCCAATATAGTGACTGATTTTATGGGGGAATTCTTCTGTTGATTTCTTTGTTGTTTGTTTTTAACCAGAAAGCAGTCTCACCTATCCTAATCTTGACTTACTTTGGCCAATTAATATCTTAATTGAAATAAGACATTACACAGAATTCATCTGTTCTTTGACATTATGTGCACACAATTCATAACACATGCTGAATTCGTAACAGTTGTGAGTGAACACTTTCAACTCTTAAAAGCGTTCGACACTTAAATTAACAGTGTCTCCAACATAATCCTGCCTTGCCACAGAACTAGATGTTTGCTTAAAAAAAAAATGCATGCTCCGTTTAAAACAGGGCCACCATCTTTGGTGTAATCTAAGTGGAATAACCTTTAGAATAGGGGATTATCTTATTAATAAGGCTTTAATTATACAAAAAAAAGTAGATATTTGTATTCTTGAAGAAAATGAGTTTTCTCAATGTTCTGATTGATCTCATTTACTGCATGGTGGAATAATTCACTAAAATCAATAGAACTGCCTCAGTGTAAACTTTTTGCAAGATTTAGGTGACCTTAGCTGTCAAAATTCAGATGTTTCAACCTAAATCAGCAGACGCCTTTTAGAAATCATTTATTGAAGTCATGTGGTAAGGCTCAGATGCCTTCTTGTTTGAAGTGAAAACTATTTGCCATACATATCAGCTGAGATGAAACACTTTTTTTTTTTGACACTACTCCCGAAATAAACACCAAAAGAGGATGAAATACAACCTTAAATAAGTTTTCTTCAGGCTTGATGAAACTGAAGGCTTGCTATCACAATCCCAGGTGAACTGAAATATTGCCATTGCCATCTGCAGCTGAGGTCCTTGCAAGGAACAGAAGAGAGGGAATTCTCCAGTGGAGGGTGGCTGCTTGCTGAGAGTGATTCAGAAAGGCGAGTGGTCAGGCAAAATGATGAAAACTTGCAAAGTCATTGGGTGCAGATGTGCACGGTGCAGGTTGTGTCTTGTCTGAACTTCTTGTTGTCTACCTTTGAGACTGTTAGTGAGAGCTGGTCTCTTGAAAGCTGTATCTATCACTACGAGCACTCAAGGGTAAATCTCACTATGACTAAGAAGGAAATTCAGCAGATGAATGTTTTGGCTGGATGCCTTATGAAGAAGGCATTGGCTGAAATATTAGTCTACAGAACTTCCTTTTTTCAGCTGCATTCAACCTGTTCGAGTATCTGTTCAGAAAATATCTAGCCCATGATTTGCTGAAATCAGATCTGGAGACCTGATAGTACTATCTGACTTGGAGTGTGGAAAATTTTAAAGACTTGAGGACAGTCACATTGACTTGCTTAAGAAAACTGCTCCACAGTGAAGAACTATGCTGGATTACTCAAAGGGAGACAGGAGCCATAACAGGAGACATTTTACGAATATAGTGTGAAAATGACAAATAAAGACTGACCCAATCATAATGCAGAATTTAGGAATAATGGTCAGATTTACTATTTATGCATTTATTTGGTAACTTTGCTGCATTTGACTTCACTGATAAGTTAATGCAAAACCTCAAAATCTCAAAAACCCAAAATGTTACAAAATTTCCAAGAAAATGCACTGATATTGAAAGACCTATTCACTGCCTCCCCTATCCCCAGGAGACCAGTGCATGAAATAGGGTGAATAGAATGGTAGTGACTCTGGGGTAATTCCAGATGCTCCGAGCTCTGACAGTGTGCATCAGCATTCTTCTTATGATGCAGCTTGGTTTCTGAAAGGTCAGACAAAGAAATTAGAGGAACAAGTGGTTGCTACGTAGGTTAAAAGCTTAACTTGCAGGGTCATATCATTTCCTTAACTGTAAGAGAAATGATTACTATGGAATGCTTTTCAAATTAGCCTCCCCATCTTCTTTGTGTCTGCAATAGACACATGCCTATTGAGTGCCTTCTGTATGGTATTTAATCCAATTCTCCTTTCCCTTATGTATTAATAGCCTATCTTTAAATCCAGTCAACACCAGGATCATGGTTTTGCTGCACCCACTCAACCAAAAGGAAAAAGGGCAAAGGGGTAGTGGAAAAAACAGCAGAAAAATATATTGAAAATCTTACCAGAACTGTGGTTACAGGAATGTTCACAATGATCTTAATAACCGCACTGACATAAAGCATTCTCTCTGCACTCACTGCAGGTGCAGCATTTCTGCTCCCTGGAGAAGCCTGTCTTGAAGTCTTTTCTCCTTGAGTCTTTCCACTCAAGTGAGAGGTGGGAGGCACAGATTGAAAGTGTTTTCCCATGGGATTCTTCCCCAAAGGTACCTGAAATGTTATGTCTCTGGGTTTGTCAGATGGGGTTTGGGCTCTTCCTTAGCAAGTTTACTGTAAGGTAAGACACCTGTTATTACGTACAATAGCAATATATCAGAAGGTATGCAAAGTGCAATGGAAAGAGGAAGGAAATGAAGGAAGATTTGATCTGTCATCCTGGATAACTGATGGAGCAGTCAGTTGATTTCCCTCTCTAGAAAAAGTGCTTTCTATAGGAGAGGGACCATTTGTCCCTATAAACTCTGACCTTCTAAACTTCCTGTACTAGATGAACTTCACCAGATCTTGGCACTCTCCTTGTGTGGAACTCCTCTTTTTCTTTTTCCCTTTTTTTTCTGTTTTCCCTTTAGTACCAGAAAATAGTAGAATTATTCTTACTCTGTGAAAGGAGATAGACATGAAAGAACTTGTAGTAATATCATAGAATTGTTTGAGTTGGAAGGAATCTTTAAAGGCCGTCTGGTCCAACTCCCCTGCAATGAACAGGGACACCTACAGCTCGATCCGGTTGCTCAGAGCCCCATCCTGCCTGACCCTGAGTGTCTGCAGGGACGGGGCATCCATCACCTCTCTGGGCAACCTGTGCCGGTGCTTCACCACCCTTATCATAAAGAACTTTTTCCTTACATCCAATCTAAATCTCCCCTCTTTTAGTTTGAAACCATTTCCCCTTGTCCTATCACTACAGACGCCGCTGAAGAGTCTGTCCCCTTCTTTCTTGTAGCCCCCCTTTAGATACTGAGGGGCTGCTCTCAGGTCACTTCGGAGCCTTCTCTTCTCCAGGCAGAACAGCCCCAGCTCTCAGCCTGACATCATAAGAGAGGTGTTCCATCCCTTGGACCACTTTAGTGGCCTTCCTCTGGATGTGCTCCAACAGCTCCATGTCTCTCCTGTGCTGAGGACTCCACATCTGGGTGCAGTCCTCCAGGTGAAGATCCTCACAGATCAGAGCAGGGGGGTAAGATCACTTCCCTGGACCTGCTGGCCAGGCTGCTGTTGGTGCAGCCCAGGGTATGGTTGGCTCTTATATACAGTTCATTATTACAAGAATCCAGGGTTCTTGTGAAGACTTACTGATGATGCTTTTTTTGATTACTCCTACATGACAACAGTACCTCCTTTGTGACTAGATTTTTTTTTTATTTTTTTTTTTTTACAATGGGTCTTCATGCATTTTTGTTTTTCCTTAAAAATAATAATAATGAGGAACTGCAGAAGAACTTTGTTTTGGTACAAATTTCTGATCTGTTTGCGAAGTCCTACCTTAAACAGCATAAGAAATGAACAGAAGTTAGGACAGAAGGCTTCCTGTAACCTTTGATCACTGTAGATATGAGAAAAAGAAGCTTAATGATTAACCTGGTAAATCAGCAGTTTCACATTGGAAATGGTCCACCATTAAGAAAGTTCTGATCTTTGGGGATGAGATTAGATCACTGGGAAGCCTGTTGTGAGGAATTTATCCCTAATTCCTGTAAGCCAGCCATTAGCTGTTGCCTTCAAGCAATAGACTTCATATCTTTCATCTGTTTCCCATTTCTCTGCAGAATTGAAATGATTTTGCTGTCTGCTTGCATGCTTAATCCTTCCTAGTTTCACCAAACTTTCAACCCATTTTTAAAATGTTATTTGTTAGCCTATATTCTGAAATGAGAATATCCTGGTTTTTGTGCATTGTATCATGAATAACCTTCCTAAGAATGTGATCCTCAGTACCATGCTAATTGCAATCCTGAATGTCAGCTTAGTCTGTCCACAAACATGGAAGTGGCAAACTCTTTCAGAGAAGGATTTAGGAAAACTTCATCAAGAAAGCGTGAGGCTATCATGAACTGGGGCCATCACAGTCTGGGGCTCTGTACTAGATTGCAGCACAGGTTCTAGCCTTGAAGTAGATCTTCATGCTATTTGAGCAGCAGCCTTTCTCTTTGTTACCATTTGGCGTGTTTCTTTGTGTCTTCTGGGCGAGGGGGTTTGGCTCTCCCCTTTTGTGGTTTCTAGATGTCTTCTAAGTCCTTTGAATGCTTCAGCTTAGGATCTTGAGGTCTCTGAGGTATTTGTGTGCAATTTTTAAAGATTAGTAGAAAATAGGTGCAAATGATTAAAAATACTTGAGGCAGAATTGGTAAGGACTCTGAATAGACAACAGTTGTGTTAAATTGCAGCTGGGATGGATTTCTCACAAGTGTGGAAATATCAGATGAGGGTAATCTTTCTCTGGACTATTAATTACTTGCTCGCTTTCCTGTGTCATAGACTGCAACACCTCATTTGTTTCAACTCACTTAACTTATCCTTGCTGGGATACATGCACTCTGTGCATCTGCTACCCAAGACGCATTAGCTAGCAGGACTTCTTCTAAAGGTGACAACAAGTGGACAGGTGACAAGCTGAATACTTAATAAGCACTGATGTCCCTGGCAAACAGGGTAGGGAGCTCAGCTCACCATAAGTCTTACCCAGTAAGAGCCATGCACGGCCATGCAAGCTACTGGTGTCCCCAGGGGCTGCAGGGAGTGGTTTCCTGGCTATAGACACAGCACAGCAGCCTGAAGACATGGGTGGTGAGGTTTCAGGATGCTCTGGGTCTCGGTGACCCTCAGAGCACGTTGCAGCATCACCAGGCTCTCAGGCATTAGGTCCTGGAGTCTGTCCTGCTGAGCAGTCAGCGCTGCTCCTGGCTAGATTGAATTATTACAGTAGCAAATTCTATAACCATTCTTCTGTTTGTCTGTATATGGAGTGGAAAATAGTGGTCAAGAGAGGCACAGCATGCTGTCCAGTGGTTATGACATTGCTTCCTTCCTACCACTGTGATTCTGTATCCAAAACTGAGATCCTTCTTTGTAGAGTTGCAACAGTCTGCATAGCCGTAAAATATCTGTAAAAGTTTTTAGCAAAAAAACTCCACAAAAAGCAGCCAAAAAGATTATCTTCCCCTGCTGAACTGGACATTTTGAATGAGTTGATGCTGGAATAATAGCCTAGCCATTTCCAAAAGTACGAGAAAAAATAAGCAACAAAAACCGTTGAGCGTTTGCAAAGTGGAGTAAAATTCGTATCTTAAGTAGAAATAACTTTTTTTTTTCTTGTGTACCTAGATAAAAATTTTTTTTAAAGAAAGGTAAGGAGGAAGGTGCTTTTCTTTAACACTGCATGTGATCTTATTGCCAATATGCTCCTATGTTACATGGGCTTTTTTTGCATGACTGACAACTTCTATAAACTATACATATCCTGACTTTATCGGGCTCTTCTTTCTTAAAGTAAATGTTAATACTTTACATTTATATCCCTTTATGCCAGTGATATAACTTGTATAACATTTCATACATTTGGAAACGTGTTCTGCTTCAATCTCTGCCTTAGAAGTGGCACTCAGACTTCTGAGCATCATGCAAGTTGGTAGTGGGGTTGTATGTGTGATGCTCTGAGGCACTGGGCTGGAGCATCTTCCAGATGCCTTCAAGAAAGATTTGGTTCAGAGTAAGGCAAGTTAGTCTTTTAAATATAAAATGAAAATTAAAAGCCAAAAGGTCCATACTAAACTTTCTCCTTGCCTCAGTGAACTCTCAGCACTGGAACAAGGGTTCATTTCTCTCGCTGCTGAATCCTGGCTGCCGCCACTCCCAGCTCTGCACCCTGTGTTGCAGCTTGGCCATGTCTTCCCTGCTGTACGTGCACAGCAGCAGCAGCTCAGCCCAACTCCACACAGAAAGCACATGCTGTCGGTTGTGTCCTTGCTCATTACACTTCTCAGAACTGTTAATCTAGGCACCTTGTGCTCTGACCACCATTCGTCCAGCCTCTTCGTTGCTGTGAAAGCAACCAAAAAAGGAAGGCAGCTACTATCCCTGTTCCTGAGCAAGGCACCAGCAGATGTTTCTGGGTGAGTTCTTTGCTCTCCCAGGGCCAGTGGGGACCTCCAAGGCTGCGTCCTCCTGTTTACTGAGTACATGCGCCAGAACAATGAGAATCTGGGAAGCTGCATGTCTGTTTCAAGAAGTGTTTGACCACAAACACTTGATTCTTCAGAAGGGCTGTCTGAAACGTTGTGCTTTCAGACTCCCAACTCGAGACTCATGCCTGTAAATATCTGGTACTACATGTCTGGTACTGCTGTATAACTTTTATACCCTGCTTATGTTTACTAGTCTGCATCCTCAGAAAGTTCCAAAAGAGGATTCTCCTCCTTCTGATAGGATCTGAAATAAGGCACTTGCTTAGCAAGGCAAATTTAATGTGACAACTTATTTTTCATTTTTACTGTTGACATTTGGAAGTTTCATTCCAAAGCTTAAACCACATCATTCTGAAGTCACATAGGTATCATTTCCAGAAAAATCTCTTACTGACATTAATACTTCTACCCACATTTTTTGGAGTCTCAGGACACTTCCATTATTTATTAATTAATGCTGTACTGGGATGTGATGCTTCTTGGGTATCTGACTTTCTCTCCTCCCCAAGTTTGTGTAAATCTTGTTGTTTTATAACTGAGGGGAATTAAATCTGCTATTGAAATGGGCTTCCATCCATCCCTAGGAGTGCCATAAAATTTTAATGTCTTCGTTATTTAGTGTGCTGAATAAGTCAGGAATGATTTTCTGTTTTTCACAACCCTGGACAATTTCTTTAGCTCTGTAAGATTCCTGTTCCCTACGGTGTTCCTATCTCCCCTAAATAAACCGATGCTGTCTTCTGGCCACAAAGCTATTCTTCTGGAGATGGACAGTTTCACAAAATACACTGTGTGTGGTTAATGTCCACGGCACATACTTTTTTCATAATTTATCATTAACTTACTCATTTTAATTTCTTCCCTGTGGGCTCTGGAACGCACCAGTGTTATCCAGTTTCTTTCCCCAACAGCTCTGGCCATCTGGAACAGTCTTGCTGTGTGTCTTCACCTCAGCTACGCTTTCCTATTTCTCAAAACTTGTAAATAAAAATGATCAGAGTCCTAAAGCTAGACAACCAATAAAAGTGGCTTACTTTTCAGAGGGAAGGCACTTCTGAGGTTATCACTGAAATCCATAAGCCTGCCAGGATGGCCTCTAATTGGTGGAAAAGAAAACCGTGTATCCTTGTGCCCTGGAGGTTTCGAGCCCTGCAGAAGGTTTGGATTGACACTCCTAGATGTTTAACACTGGCATTAGTGTGTCAGGGAGCTTTGAAATGCATCAGCTGCTCATCTGCACTGACCGTGCATGTGGTGGAGCAGTCTGCCAGCAGGTGAGCTGGCTTTCCTCCAGCTGCAAGTCAACCAGAAGTACACTCCAACCTGCTGATGGGCATTCAGCCCAGGGGACCAGGCTGTGGCCACTCTGACCTGAAAGTCCCTGGAGGACCAACAGTGAACGTCTCTCTTCAGCACTGTCCCTTCACTCCACAGCTCTGTTTCTATTATATTAATGTATGCTTAGTCTGTATACTTATTCCTGACAACAGTTAGACCGATGATTTTCTCCTAGTTCCTACCTATCGAAGACATCTCAATGCTGCTTTGAACAGGGGAGCAAACGTGAAGAAAGATTTGGCTCCCCCCCTTGCTCATCTAGCTGAAATAACTCATGTTAGTACCAACAACATTTAGCTTCAAAGCATTCTGATCTTTGGCTTCAGAGGATGTTTGTTCTGTATGTCTTACCGGATTAGTCAGCAAGACTGATTTGAGGCCACTTGATTTTTTCTCAGCTGGTGAGATGACCAGTCTGATGACAGTGCCTTAAAGCCTTAAGGCTACTTTCCTGTAGCAGTGGTAGTTCTGGTGGTTGACTTAGAAGAAAATGATGTGTCAGAAACGTGTTGTGAAAGATAAACCTGTTTTTGGCTTTGGCTTAGTAAAGTCTGTGACAACATGCTGCAGTTCGTCACCACCCATAAAGCAAATCTGTGTAATTGTGTGTTTTGCTGGATGGCATCTTTCCCTATGCCATTTGATAATTAAATTTGGCTCCTCGAGATCTTCTGAGCTACACATGCATAAATTCTACTAGGGATTGATACCACACCTGTGCTAGTTCAAAAACTTCAAAACACACCGAAGATGTCTTTCTTTTCCTGCACAGCTCACCCTGCTTGGATTTCCTCCCAGCTCCCATGTCCCATAGATGCACTCCAGGTCTTTCCTCCCCTGATTTGCGGAACAAAAGCTTTTCACAGGCCTCGTGTTGCTGGAAGCCCTGTAGTGGGACCTGAAGAGGCACAGTCACAGTGCTTCCTCAAGATGAAATAAAAACCTCGTGATTTGGATGTGTTTGGGAATGCTTTTATAATAGTGGCCAGGAGATTTAGTTCTCGAACTTCTGAAATATACCCTGGGCTCCCCTTCAGTGGCTAGTAACGGTATTTATAAGCTGTACATAACTGCCTTTTGTTTCCTCTTGCTGGCTGTAATTTTGTCAGTATAGAATCTCTATTTTAAGGCACATGTGGAACTTCAGTTTTGCACATGTGGAACTTTATTGGATGATAACACTTCTGGGGCACACTTTGTGATGTTTCTGTAGAAATAGAGGCAAAAACAGGGGATTCTGTAACTGGGAAGAGGAGGCTTTTGCACTTCTACCTAGTTGGAAGTAGGAAAAGGGGATCTTTAAGAATTTAGCATGGCAATTTTTTGAAGCATGATGAATACCAATACTGAGGCGCTTGTGTTGCAAAGTACACAAGAAAACTGGTGGGAGTCTCTTCACAAAGGCAATTTCAGCCAGCATTGGCATGGCAATGCTTCAGGGATGAGTAATAACTACGGCCCTTGGAACAGCTGGTATTTTACAAGCACCTTCAATGCAAGTCTCAATTCAAATTGTTGTTGCTCTAATGGAATAGTGGGGGTGGTCACTGGGAGTGCCCGGGCACTGCTGCGTGAAGACACCCAGATGAGCACATTCACTCAGCGTGGTTTAGCCGGAACTGGTCCAGAGCACCTAGGGAGGAATAGGACGAGAGCAGAGTTATGGAAACCTGGGGAGGACACACCAAGTAATGTTGATGGTACACGTGTAGGGGAGAAAATGGATGGCCTACAGATGCCAAGCTGTAGCCAGAGGAGGTCCTCAGAGACTAGAAAGAGCTTTGGGGACAGCATAAGGCAGAGCTGTGCTGGAGTTTCTCTTCTCAGATTTCAGCCTGCCAGTAATTGGCTGAGTGCTGGCTTAGTCTGCAGAGGGAAGCGTGACCCCCATGAGTGGGGTGGGGGCTGTTTTTAAGAGGGAGGGCTGGGGATGCAGCTGGAAGAGGCTGCTCATCACATCCTTCCTCCCAGAGGTTTTCATCCCTCACAGCTGCCAGCTGAGCTGGTTGTGTGGATGACCCCACACCTGGCTGAGCAGAAAAGGATCTAGGCTGGGTTAATTAGCTTAAATTGCATGGCTTTGGTAACCTGTCTGGTTTTGATTGAAAGTAGCTGGAGAGCTCTCCACCAGGCTGATCAGTGGGAGGGGAACTTGTAGCAGCAGCAAGCTGGGGAGACAGCAGCCACTTCAGGTGCAGAGCTACTTTAAAAAAAAAAAANCAGAACAAATTAAAAAAAAAAAAAAAAAAAAAAAAATCCTAAATGGATCAACAGCTGCATGGATGTTTATAAACAAAGCAAAGGAGACGAGTAAGGGGTTACCAGGGCAGGCAGGAGAGGCAAAGAAATGTATAGGGTAGGGTAAGAAAGGATTAATTAGAGGAGGAAAACATTGATTAAAAGCAAGGAGAATAACCTGTGCTCTATCAGTTTGGGATTTTGACGTATCCTCTGCAAGGAGGAGCTCCTGGGCCTGGGAGAATTAGGATGTTCTCGAGGCTTTGTAGACTTGTGTATGTCTTTGTAAACTTTGCAGGTTAATGTTGCCTATATTAGTGCAACAGTTGTAAACAATAAAGAGACTTATTTAGAAATGCAACAAAACTTAGCTCCTGTCCTCTGAAAATGCAAACTTCAGACCCACTTCCAAGTATCCCAATGTGCTCAGCAGCTCTGTTACCTTCTGCCCTCTCCCTTTGCTAGCTATGGGAAGCTGGTTCTTGCTCTAAGCCTGACCTGCAAAGCCACCCTCTCTTCCAGCACGGCGTGTAATGGCATCAGTCGCCTATCCAGTCATGGCTGCTAGGAGTTAATTAACTTTTGAGCATAATGAGCCAAAAGGAAGGGGAACCAGTGCTGCTTTCCTCCCTGTGCACACCTTGGTGTGCTCGACCCATTACAGGGTGTCCCAGGGGAGCTCAGCAGAGAACCAAAGGAACCTTTTCTTTTCTCTAAAGCTAGGAATCTTTTGTCAAAGTTTTAATCAGTTTCCACTTTGTGATTTCCCCTCCAAATACCTTGTGTGCTAAAGGGACCTATTGTATTTATTCAAATTGGACGTTTTTACAAGAAAAGCTATTAAGAGGAAGGTCTCAAACTCGGACCAATTTACCACGTTTCCGGAGGCTTAACCAAAACTATTATTACATGAAAGAATGGAGGAAATTAAGAACAGGGCCTTCAGAATACCAAATGCCAGGACAATTTTTTTTTTCTTAATTTTCTTTCTAATTAATTCTGTCAGGAGTTTGAAAACAATTAGGCACTAAAAAGGAAAAAATGGGTAAAATAGTCTTACCTAATTCTTCTGTGCATGTTAAATGCTTCCATGCTGTGTTGCAGGCATCTTCTGGACTTTTTTTTTTTTTTTAAACGAACTCTAGTGATGCTTCTGGAAAAATCTTATCCTCGGTTACTGGAAAGTGCAATGAAAATCTCCTAGATAATAAATTGGAGGGCTGTAAAGATGAAGGAGTTGCGTGGTTTAGATGATATTGTTTGGAAGAATATGAACTTAAAAAGTCAATTTTGTTTGGGTCGTTTGTTCCAAAGGCAAAAAATGGTGAGAAATGTTTATGGAGACCTAGGGTATGCTCTTCTGTCAGGTTCATCAGAAGTAAATGAAATCAGATAGCAATGAGAGTGGCCTCAGAGCAGGGAACTCATGTTGATGGGTTTGGTAAGCCAACAACAACCAACCTTGTTGGCTTGGTAGTGCTGTTGTGATTTTCCCCCTTGCCCTCAGGCTACTTTTTGCAGTCTGTGCCTCATGCAGCCTCGAGGTCTGCATGCACTTTGATCAGAGCATAAAGATCGTGGGCTTACCCTAATTCAATGGCATCTGTAGGGGACTTCTGCATGGATAATGATGAGACCTGGCGGAAGTAAAGACTATTTGTCATCAAAGAGTCAAAAACATGCGCTCTGTTTGAATTCCTCTGCTTCTAAGCTAGGTAAAGTCTGAAAAATCACACTTCCAGCAAGATTTTAATTACCTCAGAAATCTGCCTCTTTGTCGGAAGTTCCAGTTGGATATTGAAAAGCAGAAGGCCTGGCACCTCCCAGCACAGTCACAGCTGTGAGGTTAGGAGGCTGCGAGGTTAAATTCGTAGGTAGCCCTGTGCTCATTCCTCTACTGCAAGAGCAACCGAGTGTTTCCATCTAGAAATGCATCTCTCTCTTCTGCATAAGCCACAGTGACTTCTGATGTGACAGAATGCTTCCTCCAGCAAGGCTTTGCTGCTGCTGTGTTCTGGAGTGCCTGTGTTGAGGTTATGGTATGCGGCCTTTGGGGCAAAAGGAAGCATCAGAAGTGTTAATGTCCACCTGTCAGCAGAACGTCTCTTGTCCCCTCCACGTTAGCTAAGCATTTTAAGTACACTTGACACAAATATGACTGCCTCTTTTTGCCATGTAGAAGCTTTGGTTCCCTTGCTTTCGGCTGTTAATTCAGAGCATTATTAGTTTTCTATTTTGGCTGGGTTCAGCCTGCTGTTCCCAGGCGTGGTGGTTGCAGGTTTCCTGTGAAGTATTCTAGGAAAAATAGGAAAGCACAAACTGCCTCAGCTGATGATGTAGCAAGTGGAAGCGTTGTATGCCTGTAAATTTTATTGCATTGCCACCGTGAGTTTGTGGCCATCGCTGACTTCTTCAGCTTGTGCCCTTTTCTTGTCTCAGGAAGGGCTGTAGTGCACCCTCATAAGGGGGAGTGAGCTTTTCAGGCTCATTTGTACACATCTTTAAAACTCTAATTTTTAATTTATAGACTGATAATGTGCCCTGCATGGATGATACACATTAAACAAAATCAAGACCTGCACCAACGCAAGGGCCCACCATGTTGGTCTCTGCTGTGTTGGCTGCAAAAAAAAAAGCACCCCTGTGTGTCTCTCTTTAACAAGTGCCTTTATTTTGACTCTTAATGAGTGTGATGGCATCCTGGTGGTTGATCTGCTTTGTGGAGTGCCTGAACTGTGAATTTTGCTGAGCATTTCATAAAACTGGGAGGAAAGCATTAACTCTGAGGCCTTTTACAGCAGACAAGCAGGTGGGATGGGATATCCTGCTCAAAAGAGATCAATTAAAGTTTATGATCAAGGGTGCTCCGCAACTGTTCTTTTAAAATTTTTCAATTGTTGTATGTTTTGTGTTAGAATTTGGGTTAGAGCGGAAAAGAAGAGGCAGGAATTTGGGAGAGGCTAAGTGAAGTGCTCGGTTCTGACCCTTTATTCTTTATCTGGGACCTGCTGAGAAAGGCTCCCTGGTATTAAACAGCTAATAAGAAATGTTGCTCCTCTGCCTCCACTTTAAAGCAAGTACAAAATCAGCCGCTTCCACGTGTTGGATTTGTAAATTGATTTCAAGCTTGTGATTACAGCAAGGCTGAAGATGTTCATAGTTATGTGCCGTCACTGCTTAAGCTTGTTTAAAATAACATGGCCTTAAGAGTAACTGGTTTTCTTTCTATCTTGTTGGTGTCCTTGTTTTGGTTTAGCAAATAAGTATTTACCACAATATTTCACCGTCGTATTTCTTTCTAACAGAGAACAAATTCATTATTGACATGAAAAGGTTCTGTTTGCTTAACAGAATAAATGTGATCCTACTTCAGCATTGCTGCCTAGATGTCAACAGCATTCATCTAACTGTGAACAATTAAAGCAAGATGAGAATATTCTAACAATTCTTAATTGACTGTTAGTCTCTCCATCTCCCTTTAATGTCCAGTAACATTTTTATTGCTGTTTTCGTTATTAGTTTATAATTCTTAACTGATACAAACTTCCAAACCAAGAGCAGTTCTTATTCATTCCTGGGTTTTGGCTGACGCAAAAGCAGAGCTCCCTGGCAGATTTTCCCTCTCTCCGTACGTTGCTTGGGTGGGGGGGATGCCCTTTTAGTATAACTGCGTGTATCAGTTGTTCAAAACAAGTTGATTTGATTTCCTAAAATAAGAAGGAATGGTAGAAGTAAATAAGCAAATAAGCCCAAGAACAAAGAAAGCCTGTTGTGGACCTACAGTGCTTCTCATCTGAAGAGCTCAGTCATTGCTATCCTTTGACTTTGCAGTAGTCTGTGCTTTACAGAAAGAAAAAAACTTGTCATCTTGAACTCTTTGCACCTCAGCACAACATGTGAATGATCAAATTATATTGCTGACTTCACAACGTACCTCCAATTCTGTTTCAAAACTGTCACAAAAAGTTTTGCTCTAAGGGCTAGCATCCAAAGAAAAAGTGCAAGCAACTTTTTATCCCCAAATAATTAATATTTTTCATGGTCTACAATGCTCCGTATCAAATGATTTAAGATGCTTGGAAAAAGAGCCTAATTGTTACAGCTTCTACAAAAATGATATTTATGGCATGAATTCCTAGATTTGACTCTTAAAAGCTTTTAGAAACCTGCCAAATCACCTCGGAAAAAAAAGAAAACAAGGAAGTTTTCTGACTGTCTAAATACATCAGTGACAACTGACAGCTATGGGTCAAGGAATAGAGGGACACCCGGGATCAATTATTGATGCCTGAATTTGATTTTAATCATCTTTGCATGCGAGTGTGGACTAATTTCTTTGTCCTCAGTACAGATGTTTTCATTGGCTGCTCAACAACGCTGTTGTGATTTATGGGAGGTCATAACAAATTGTTGCAAAGAGGTTGCAAGATATTTCTGCAGCTACTCAAATCCAAAATTCTTTTCCTTTTTCAACGTCTGTGTGTGAAAGGTGTGCCACGACATTTCATTTTTAAAAAGTCTATAGTCGTGTGCTGGTAGCGTGCGTTGTGAAAATCTTCCAACTTCTCACTTAGCATGCATAATTCATGTGGCTTAAAAAGGTACGTGACATGATGTAGGCTGATGCATGAGCTCACAAAGGGATAATGTGGAACTCGCAACTGCTAGAATTCTTCCTGAGTGGGTATGTGTAGAGCCAGATTCAACAGACTTCAGTTTGGTAAGTTTCATCACCTGTATTGTTTAGAAACAGACCAAGGACCAATTGCATATGCCAGTGAGGTTGGATTTGTGGTGTTTCCCTCTACTTTCAAGTATTTCTCAAGAACAGGGTTTGTGTGTGTTCTGACCTGTATGAAGGAAAATGTATTTTCTGTAAAATTCTCATATTAAAATTTTCTTTTCCTCCAGTTCTGTATTTTTGCATATTTTGTGCCTCCTTTCTCTACAGACTCTCCACTGCCAGCAATATGTATAAAAACAAACCAGGAGGACCCACGAGAGTGAACTGCATGATTAACATTTGTCTTTTTTTTTTTTTGGAGCTGACATGGGTTGCTACTTAAGTCCTACAAAATTGTTCTGTCTATCTCAGAGTTTCACTCTGTCTGTACACATGTTAAAGAATACAGAGTCTGATAAGTTTTTACACGGATTTTAAAACACAATGGCCTGGAGTAATCATTGCCTGATTGAAAAGGACCTTAGCTAAAGGCTGAAAAATAGAACCCCATCCTGACTTTAGCAGATCCACAAATCAGTGCATAAATAACTTCCTTTCTTTGTCAGGAGAAGGCCCTCAGCAACACCTGTAGATTATTTGTCATGTAGCTTGTTGATTTCCTTTAAAAATATTTGTTGGCTCTGGTTAATTAGGAACGAACTCTTGAATGTGTACAAAACTTCTTCACCATATTTGCTATTTTAAATATTTCTTCAAGAGCTCCCGTAAAGGAGTATATAAATGATTTTAAATGTATCTACAGCAATATTCTAAAAACATCTTGTTTATTTTCTTGAGCAGACAGAATTTTGAGGGCTTTGAACCTTGTGTTGCAGATATACTACAAAATATTGAGATGATACCATATTTTTGAAAACTAAAGAAGTTGTGCGAAATACAGTGGGAAGAGAGAGAAAATGTCTTCAATCTGAGCTCACAGACTGGAAAATAAACTGTCTGAGCAGCTCTGATGGAGAAACAATCCTTAGAAATGGAAAATAGTCTTTATTCTTTTATTGCATTAGGCTTGTAAGTTGAACAAGAACCAATAGGAAAAACAGGGGCTCTGAAGCTATTCGCAGAATCACAGAAACATAGGGGTTGGAAGGGACCTCTGCAGATCATTTAAGTCCAATCCCCCTGCAGGATTGGACTTCCTAGAGTAGGTTACACGGGAAAGATCCAGGTGGATTTTGAATATCTCCAGAGATGGAGACTCCACCAGCTCTCTGGGCAGCCTGTTCCAGTGCTCTGTAATCCTCACTGTAAAGAAGACCTTCTTCATGTTTGTATGGAACTCCCTGTGTTCCAGTTTGTGCCCGTTGACCCTCGTCCTGTCACTGGGCACCAGTGAGAAGAGCCTGGCCCCATCCATTTGACTCCTGCATTTCAGATATTTATCAACAGTGATAAGATTTACCCTCAGTCTTCTCTTCTCCAGGCTGAACTGCCCCAGGTCTCTCAGCATTTCCTCATAAAGGAGAGATGCTCCAGGCATCTTAAATTCCTTTATCAAAATGGAAAGCAAGGCTGCATGTTTTTCGCCATTCACAGGACTGTGTTTAGCCAACATATCAAAACGCATAATGTTATTTGCCATAACTTGAGTTAGCACTGCACTGCGCCCTCCCTGTGCTCTGGGTCCAGCTCAGACAACCACACCGATTTGGATGTTTGTGAGTGGTGGGTGCATGCCCAGCTCAGTGCAGCAGCAGGGGGTAGGCCGCAGTACGGGCTGTGCTGGGCAGCATGCGGCCCGCAGGCCATGGGTTGGACATGCCTGAACTAGACTCTGTACCACTGATCACAGCTCTCTGAGCTCTGGCAGTCAGCCAGTTCTCAATCCACCTCACTGTCCACTTGTCTCCCAAACTTACCTGCAAGGGTGCCATGGGAGACAGTATCAAACACCTTGCTGATGTCAAGGTGCACAACATCCACTGCTTTCCTCACATCTACCCAGACAGTTATGACATCATAGAAGGCTACCAGGTTGATCGAGCATGATTTCTCCTTGGTGAATCCGTGCTGACTACTCCTGATGACCTTCTTCTCTTCCACTTGCTTGGAGCCAATGTTCAGAAGTTATTTCATCACCTTTCCAGGGTCAGAGGTGAGGCTGACTGGACTGTAGTTTCCCAGCTCCTCCTCCTTTCCCTTTTTGTAGGCTGTAGTGGCTTTGACTTTCCTCCAGCCCTCAGGCACCCTTCCCGTTCTCCATGACCATTCAAAGATGATAGAGAGTGGCTTGGCTGTCGCATCTGCGAGCTCCCTCAGCACTCATGAGTGTATCCCATCAGGGCCCGTGACTTTGTGTGCATTGAGTTTGCTTATATGATCTCTAACCAGATCCTCCTTGGCCACAGGGAAGTCTTCCTTTCCCCAGACTCTCTCTGATCTCCAGGGTATGGGATTCCTGAGGAGCAGTCTTAGAAGTAAAGACTGAGGGTGTTCAGTAACTCTGCCTTCTCAATGTCCTCTGTTACCAGGGCACCCACCTCATTCAGCAGTGGGCTCCCATTTTCCCTTGTCTTCCTTTTGCTATTGGCATACTTAAAGAAGCCTTTCTTGTTGTCCTTGACCTCCCTCACCAGATTTAGTTCCAAGTGGGCCTTAGCCTTCATTGTGGCATCCCTGCATGCGCTGACGACGTTTCTATATTCCTCCCAAGTGGCCAGACCCCTTTTCCACATTCCATAGACTTTCTTCTTCCATTTGAGTTTTTCCATGAGCTCCTTGTTCATCCATGCAGGTCTTCTGCCACCTTTACCTGATTTCTTACTCGTAGGGCGCTCTGATCTTGAGCTATGAAGAAGTGATGCTTGAATGTCAACCAGCTCTCCTGGGCTCCCTTACCTAGTGCTTTAACCCACTGGGATACCCTTCTTACAAAAATTTGATG
>WBMW01004504.1:103166-144932 GCA_013396635.1 Penelope pileata | reverse complement strand
GGGGGGGGGAACAAAAGCTGTGAATAGGGGTTGATCTTTGTGTTTGACAGTTTGACACTTGTTGAACCTTGAGAAATTATGAAGCTTGGATGTGTTTGAAATAGCATTATTTCTTTACCATTGCTCACATCTGCAGCTGGCCCCAAGACCGATTGTTTTTCTTAGGTGTGGATCTTGTTACTGTGATCTATGTGTATGATACCTTAAGACAAGATAACTCCGTGTAGAACATACCATAAACCTCTCCAAGTATGAGCTGGTAGTGGAACAGTTTATGAGCAACATATGTTAATGGTGCTCTGTGATATGTGTCATCTGCCTGGGATTTGAGTGCTGTCTGAATGGGCGCTTTGTATTGATTTGCAATTCTTCCCTTTTGAAATATCACAGTTTCTGTGAAGCAGCGAAAAATGTGGGTATCAACAGTTTTATTCCTCTATGTATCATGTTCTTTGTGCTGTTCCCTGTTAAATACTCTGACCCTTCAAAGACAATCCGGATCCTTTTTGAAAGAGGAATTAGTTTGAATTTGATGAGCCATTGTGCATAATGCTGTTACTAAATTGTCGCAGCCCAAGCATGGAATAGGTTCCTTGAATTCTCACCAGTTTGTTGTGCTCAAGATCTTGTTTCAGACAAAGAGCACATACCTGGTACGCAGAGCCAAGAACATATCATTAGTGTAATGAAAGTCTTAATTGTCTAACCAAAGATTTATTATTATTCCAGTGATAGTAATACTGACACATATACTTCAAATTAAATCAATTTAAAATGATGTATACAAAAATGTTCTAGCACCTGCCCTGTTCTCTAATGTTATATTCCCCTTTCCCACTCTGGGTCCTAAAGTCAATGGTTTCAATCTGGACTAAGTGGGGGGTTTTGGTGAGCTGCCTGCATCTTGGGTCTGAGTCCTTCCTTGCCAGGAGTGTGGAGTTGATAGTGGGGGTTTCTCTCTCTTCGCTTTAGGATCAGCTTACAGGCATTTTTATGTTTGCTAACATGGTCTATATCTTACTTCTTCACTGGTCTGTAATTCCACTTTACATCAAAATGTATTAATGTGGTGGTTTTAGCATATGTTGGAGACATGTTCTTTGCTCTCTTGGTTACCCTCCCATCTGTTTTCACCCATCTTCCAGTCACTGACCTTTGGTTGCCAGCAGGGACCTCCAGGACCATCCTGCGGCCACGCTGCTGTCCCTTGGCCTCCACTTTGCGTTGTGGCTTTGGCTCCCAAATAGTACTTGTTACTGCCATCTGCTGCCTAAGTGCAAGCCTCACACCCTGGTGTTCTGCAGCATTAAAATGAAGGTGAAGCAAAGCGGGTAGTAGTCACCCAGCAGTGCTCCTCCTGTGTTTTCTGTAGGGGACCATAGCAGGTCTGTGGTTTACTGAGGCTTCCTCCTAGCTGGGCAAGGAGAATGGTCCCCACTGGCTCTGTCCCACCAGTTAGGCTTAAAAAAGCCCACTTGACTGAAGTGAAATGCTTTAATCAAAGCAATCGCCAAGACAAGTGAGATTTGCAAAGCACTTCAGATCTGTATGACTTATGAGTATCATGGCTCTGATTTTTATTTTTTTTTTAATTTTTAACTTCTTTGGAGTGAAATATGGATTTCTATTGGAAACTTAATAACTACAGCACAAGAAAATACTTGTTGGTGAAACTGGGTATGTCTCAGGTAGCTCTTGCAGGAAAACCTTTCAGGCTAAAGAATCTCTTTGTGTGCCTGGACCTCCTCTACCTCACACAAAAGATTGAGCAGAACAAGAAATGGCACTTGTACCAATACAAAGGGCACTGCACGTATTTAAGGCTTTGGGATTGGCTTTAGAGAAAGAAACCCACTCAGAAATCTCTTCTAAGCAGTGCAAGCACATTGCTGAGCTAGCATGGAGAAATGAGTGCACGCAAAGGGCTCACCCATCTGCATACATGGCATGGGATTTTGAATCCTCTTTTTCTGCTAGCCACACTCAAAACCTGCTGGAGATAAGCCGTGTGTCAGATACGTTTATTTTTTACATAACTTATCCAGCATCGCTCTTGGGGAACAAATCTCCTGAAAACCATCTGACCACGTTGGTTAGGGAACTCTTCAGCAGTGTTTCTGCTGGTTTCATCTGTCTGGTTTTCAACACAGCTTCGGTCAGAATGTGGTTAGCCTGAAGTTATTGCAGCTACTGTTTGAGAACAGCAAGGGGAGAGGGTTGTAAGCAGTTAGACCCGCTCAAAGTGCCTCAGTTCCCTACCTGTGAAATGTGAGCAACAGTACTTTTTTGCACCCAGGATTTTGTGAGGAAAAATAAAATGGTTAAATATTCTGAAAATTTGATGGAGGATAGAAACCATGAAACCTTTGTTTGGAATATATTTTTAATCTGGGGAAAACAAACAAACAATCAACTTTTTATGAACTTAGCAGTACTTCTTTTTGTGAAGGTTTTTTTTTTTTTTTTTTTTTTTCCCCTCCTACTTGGCCAGTCATTGCTTCAATAGAGTTACAACCAAACCTGGGCTCGCTGTGAAGAGCCTAGAGGGGAGCGGGGTTCAAGAAATCCAGGACCTGGAATTCATTGCCTCTGAATTATATAACACTTTTGAGAAATACTTTGAGGAACATGGGAACTGGTTAGACTGTTCTCTAATGAAGAAAATCAAAGATGAAGAGTTCTATAGGCAGTATTAAGCTAGTTGTCAGTAATTAGCTTCAGATGAGGTTGTTGTCTTTAATGTTTCTTGACTGTTCTTGGATGAGTTGGGACGTATGATGAAAGTGTAATTACAGCCTTTGATATTTTGGGTGAACATCTCAATGCTTCCTGGAAGCAGTCCAACAGGTTGTTTGTCCAAGAGGTTTGTAGGGAAGCCAGTTGCCTATACAAACAAAGGACGAAAAAGAAAACTGATTGTTCATGCAGTAAAATGCCTCCTCACATACATTTTATGATGTGGTCTTTTAAATGCATCTAAGGGAAAGTCAATCTAATGAAAGAACAAATGTTTTTTGTCTTTCATGTGGATTGTGTTATTTGTATGCTCGTTGCATTTTTTTTAAGTTCAAAGTTTTTGCTAATTATTAAAACATTACATTCAGTGTGTCTGGGGTGGGAAAAATGTGCACTTTAAAGAATGTAGTCTGTGAAAGTGGATTCTGATAGTGTGTATGTTGGTTTTGTGCTAGTGTCAGTGCTGCTGGGGTTGTAGCAATTCGTTGACAACACATCAATCAGGGCTTTGCTGTTTTAAAGAGTTCTGCACAGTTTCGATCTGAGCACTTTAGTTTTAGCGAAGCTGTAAGCATTTTTAAAACAAAATCTTGAATTTAAAGGCATTTTTTTGTTGCTTTCTCATTGCCTTCTCTGATAGCCACATCTGACCCCTCTGCTCACTTATACGGAAAAAGCAGTCCAATGCTGAAGTAGTTTGTTTAAATTAAATTGTCATTTAACTTCACTATCTGCTCTGTGTTATAATGAGCATCTTAACCTGAGAGATACAACCCCTGGCAGCAGATTCAGTGTTTCTGCTCTGAATGACACCTGTGTAGAACAGTTGTCCCATAACACTTGAAGTCCAGGTTAATAAGTTCTGGAGATGTTTCAGAGTGATGTTTTGCATCATAAAATATAGACAATTTGTCAATTTAATTGAAATTAAGTGACCTTGTGGAAATCAGTCATAAACCTTAAATTAATTTCTAATTAACTGGATTTTTTTTAGAGTGCACTTTGAAAGTTGACATACCTGAACTATTCAGAACAGCAGGTCCCTTCCCAGAGCAACTACCATGCCTATCTTACAACTTACAGGAGAGTGCAGCACTGCACACTCCTTGCCTTGTGTTTGTCAGTGGCAGTTTCTAGCTGCAGAGGTAGGGATGAGGGTCTGGGATCAAAACCATTTTCACTCTAAAAGACCTGAAATTTTACAGATATGTTTGATAAGGGAATTTACTTGGCTGGATCTGTGGTAGTGATTACTGTTCTAGTCGTCTTTTCAAGGATTTCGTGTGTAGTTCGAAAAAGGAACTTTACCTTCGTTGGACAGCATCTTCCTTGCAATAATTGCCAGGGGATGAGAGAAAAGTAGAGAAAAGGAGGTCTGCTACCTGAAAGTCTTAGCAGAAAATTGAATTTATTGTGGACTTAAGGTCAGCACCCTAGAAGGTCTTACAGCATTAGCACACAAAATGACTGACTGTTATGCAACTATGGCTTTAGTCTGATGAATTATCTATGGATTCAAACCACCCCTTGCTTTAATTAAGATAAATTAAAGCTAAAACTTCATTCCCTACCCTTAGATAAAAATCCATGTCCTTCTCTTTTTCCACATCCCCACTCTCCCTCTTCTTTTTCAAATAAGTTTCAAACAGACACTGGAGTTTAAGCTTTTAGTCTGAGCGACAATGACAGATCGTAGAATCATAGAATCCTTTGAGTTGGAAGGGACCTTTCAAGGTCATCTAGTCCAACTCCCCTGCAATGCACAGGGACATCTACAGCTAGATCAAGTTGCTCAGAGCTTGGTCCAGCCTGACCTTGAATGTCTCCAGGGTTGGGGCTTCCACCACCTCTGGGCAACCTGTGCCAGTGCTTCACCACTCTTACTGTAAAAAACTTTTTCCTTAAAATGTGGAAGCATTCAGGTGAGATGCAGAGGGAAAAAGTAGAGAAATCTACAAGTCAGTTGCATCTCTGGCAACTACTTCACTTACAAAGGAAGTTTGGAAAGCTCTAAAACATCTGAGATGCCATTTTCAAGCACTGCCCTCCAATCAGCTTGGGAGGTGAGGTGAAAAATGAAAGAAATAGTTGTGTCATTTCTGTGAGGTTTTCAGCTGATGAAAGCAGGGACCCTTTTGCTACCATTTTGCTGGACTTTTTGTTAAAAAATTGTTTAAGTGAAAAAAGTTAGTTTTGTTTTTTTTTTGCTCATCGTGTTACCCTTCCTGTACACAGTAACAGGATGACATTAAACTAATCATTTGTGCACGCCAGTGACCTCAGAGTTCAAATTAGTGATGCAATTCAAATACAAAGCCTTAACAGATTGCTTATAGTATATACAATAATGAAGTTCATGGCAAAAGAAAAATGAAAAATCTTACAGTGGGTGCAATCATCACCTTTAAATTTGTCCTGTATGAGGCTGGGAGGTGACTAGTAAATCACTATAACTCTGTTTTCTCTTAGCCATGTATGTCTTGTTGTCTGTGCTGGATGTCTCTCATTTTTCTTGCCTCTTTTACTGGAAAATGATAAATAATACTCCCTCTGGTATGAATTTCTATCTGTGTGTATTTGGCATAACGCAGGAATCTTAGAAATGAGTGAACATCTCTCACATCTGGAAGATGTCTGAATTATCACCAATAACGTCCCCACGACAAATGCCTGAACAAGGCAGTAAGGCACTGTGTCAAATTTAGCCCGATTCCTTCTGCTGTTAAATGAAGAACCACCAAAAAAACGAGGTCGTTACAGTTCCTTAAGTCCTATTTAAAACAACAGCAATCAAATTTGGAATCCTGGCTGGTTTTTTAGCCGCAAGTTGGCTTGAGTTTAAATTGGTTTCAAGAGAGCCTTATCCCCTGTGCGTAAACCCATACGTAACAGATTACGTATTCTGTAATAACTGTGGTGTTTATACTCTGGTGATGTTCCACTAAAATGTGCCGGAGATCTTAAAGAGTCATTCAGTTCATGGACTTCCTTAGTGTCTGGGAAGTATTCTCCTTTCAAGACGAGCAGAGCCATGCCTAGCATTTCTCCTACCCTGTGCGCAGGTGGCCAGCACATTGGTGCAAAATGTCCAGCCAGGCTGCTGTCTTCAATTAGGATCCATTCAAATCCAACTCATTGGTTACAGCGAGGCTCTCGTCAACCTGGCTGCTTTCAACCCCTAAGTGTTAATGTGGATTTACCGCAGCGTGGTTGTCGATCACTCACACCAACACTCTCCTGGCAAGGGCTGCTCCCTTGGCTGAGCGTAATGGGGTCTGCCTCATCCAACCTGCAACACGAGGGACCGCAGTTGTGTTTCTTTGCATCTGTTCCTTTTGTTTTCCATGGGCTGAGTAACAATTTACCACCCAAAGAGATGAAGGGGTGTATCCCACGCCTGTTGCGTTTGGATACCAGCACAAAGATGAGATGGTCTGTGGTGAAGGCTTGTGGTTTAGGAAATTGTACTGCTTATTTTATTTTTCCAGCAGAGTAAATCAAAGAAATAAATAGAAAATAAGTGATTTTTTTTTTTAAAATCATTTTCCATTACCGAAGTTGTACTTGGAGCCCTCCACCCCCTATACAATTTGCTGCTGTTCCATTTCCAAGGGGCAGAGAAATGGGGACTGGTTAGTTGTGCAAACTTTGAGCCAACCTCAGGAAGCCTTTTTACTAGGGCTAGCACCACCTCATTCTTGTGTAGATTCATGGCAGCTGTTTGTGGCACGGCATCAGCCGCTGCTCAGGCCCTGCAGCTGAAAACATGCCCTTCTGCAGCCCAAAGGCAAATTAGTCCATCAACTTCACTCCCATGGGATCATGGCTCTTGATTACTGGGCTCCTGCCACAGAGGTGATTTAATACCTTTTGAGTCTATGTGGACCAGGGTTGATGGAAGGTCATATCCCAGCTTAGTGAGAAACATGCAAGTTTTTACTTTGTTTTTGTTCCCAGTTTAGGGTCTGGTGACACTGATGCAATCCTCACCTTTTTTTCCTTTCCTGTTCCCCACTTCTGGCTCTTGTAGCTTTGTCTAGACTACAGATATGGATGGTGTGGGAATAATGGGCAAGTGTGCATGTGCGTACACGTGCGTGCACACACATTTTATGTCTTATAAACTTCACATTACCTATGTGAAGTACTTCTGCCCGAATGAATGAATAGCGTTAAATCAAAACAGGCTGCGAGAAGGAAACAACAGGAAATGAAAGAACAGCTAAGATAAGGTATTCAGCTACATCAGCTGGTTTAATAAAAATGTTGCTGGTACCTCTCTCCATAGATGCTTTGCCTCGCTTATATCCTTAGCTCATCACAGCTAGAGCAGCGTGTTGAATGGAAAGCCCATTGGGAGATGGATGTGGGGGGAGAGGTTGCACAGTGAAAGAACCCAACCTGCTGAACGAGTCGGAAGCACCACGTGCCAGTGTTCCTGCTGGCTTTGAGGGCCTGTCTATAGCCCTGGTTTCATTTCTGTGACACCTTTCCTTTACTGGCTTAATGAGAAATAGAACTGAGGTATTTTTGGTCTTGTTAGAACACGTGAGTACTTGCAGAGACAGAAAATATTGTTTTACTGTTTTACTGGGTTACTATCTGCCATGGTTTTATAGAAGCTGAGATGATTTACTTACTCCCAATTAAACAATCAAACCACTTTCAAACCCAGAGATTGTAGTGATCTGTATTTACGGCAGGGCATGAGCTTTAAATATAAGGTGGCATAAAACTTCCACAAGCTCCTTCATTTTCTGCTCCAAATACATTTCTTCAACCAGTTTTGTCTTCTACATTGTGTGCAACGGTGGGAAAACCCAAGTCCTGCTAACACAAAACATAGCCTGCTTGCTTGCTGTTCCCCTGGTAGGAAGATGAGAGAGGGAACGATGTGCATGGGACGAGTACTAGTCACACTGTGTCCTACTGGAAGGTATGTTGTTCAATTATGGGGAATTACACCCGCATGGAGCTGGGCTGCTCACCCAAAAACATTAAGCACTTCCTCTGCCCTAGTAGCATAGAACTAAACTAATAAGGGCAGAATATTTAGGACTGATGGAAAAAAAAAATCAGAAGATTTGGAAGCCCCACTAGGTGATAATTCTGGGCTTCCCTTGGTTGTCTTCTGCACCCCTTCCATTATCCATTCAATAGAGCATCGTTTTTCTTTCTACAGCGTCTTTATTGTTGTTGTTGTTGTTTTTTTCCCTTTAGTCTGCCTCTCTCTTTGGTCTGCTTCATCCCAATGTAAATTGTTATTGCTTAACTGCCCTCTCTGGTTTTCTGCAGAGTGCTGGTTTCTATCCAGAGCCGTTTTCCCTCTGTTCGTGGGATGCCTTGCACAGTGGGGTCCTTGCGAGTGGCGGGGCTCCAGGGCTCAGCAGCAACAAAAATAATAAGGGCACGATACTTCATCATCATTTGCTTTTATGATGTTGTCAGTAATTGGGTCGGTGTAATGGGTGAAAAAAGTAGACTGATTGCCATGTTTTGGTACTTGGAGTCTGGATTGTGACAATTATCTGGCAAAAGAGCTTCATTAATGCAGGTTATGTGGAAACCAGGTGGCTGACAATATAATCAGACCCAAAGAAGCCAACCTAATGGCACCCAGATGCTCCACAAAGTCACCGGGAGATCTGACAGCGATTGCATGGTCATTTCTTCCATTTTAACTAGACCAAATGTATTTCGTGACGCTCTTCCTTACTGTGCAGCTGTGTAAAAATTCTTGAAACTGCAACAGCTTGTCCATTTGGTGTAGGAGGAATGCATAGGGCACAAGCATGGTGTGGTCATGCTGTAGGAGAGGGCTGGGCTCTTTACTGTGCTGTGGTTGATTTCCCACTGCTTGGTGTTGCAAGTCCAGATCTTTGTGGTAGCCAGGTGAGCTGAGAGAGGTTTATGGCTGCTTTGCGTCCCACAGTGCTGTAAGTTATACAGAGTGAATTCATGTAACAGTGAATCTCACCCAAAAGTTTAAAGTGACCATAAAAGCCATTTTGCTGTGCTATTTTTTCCTTTGGAGGTGAAACATACCCGTATCAAAGTTCTCATCTGACAGGTTATGGCATAATTAGCACCTCTAGCATTGTAAGCTTGGTATTCTTAGGCAGTTCCATAAAAATCCTGAAGTCCATTATAAGTGGGTGGAACAAGAATGAATTGATTTTAAATCATGGCGTTTTCAGTTTGATATGTGTGCCACCACCCACTCTTTTTTGCTGTCTGCTGGTATGTATTTACATTTCTAAGTAATTGGTCTGGAACAGTTAATTAGCCAGAGATCTAAATGTAATTCAAGTTTACTTCTAGTATTTAAAAATCTCTTAGTCTCTCTGAAGCTGCTGTCTGGAGGGCTCCCAGTGACTTCATTGAGAAATTGGTATGTTGGGGTCCCTGTTGACTCACTCTGTGTTTCTAGGATTGCTTAAACTGACAGTGTTTGTATCGAAGGTGTTTACTTATTCATTTGGGTAGGAGCTCCAAAATATTTTTTGCTGTTGTTCCATTCTGAAAATCAAGTCTGATCCAGATTGGTCAGATGGCGTATAGAAAACCGGTATGCATTATTGAGCTGTTTTTGCACCTTTTCCTTTGGGCATGTAAATCTGCTGCTAACTGAGCAGAGTATAAAATGATTACAAGATCAAACTCTGTGTATTGGGGCTAGATACACGTAGTAGGAGTGAAGCAGAATGAACAAGGAAAGTAGTGGAAGAGGGTAGGGTGTGATGACTGGGCTCAAAATCCCTGATGACTTCACGAAGACCCACAGTTTGCACCCATTTGTGCCACCTGCTAGTGTTAATCACTCTGCTTGCAGAGAAAAACTCGAAGTTCCTTTCAGCTTTTCTTTTTTTTATTTTCAGTGAGGCTGAATAAGCCACCCTGTTTTAACATCCTAACCCTCTGTTCTCTTATTTGTTCTGGTAGCCCTGCTCTGCTTTAAATAAATGTTTTATGAACTTGGCTGGCAGTCTTCCAAAAGAGGCCTTGCTAGTGTCTTATGCCTGGACACTAATGTTTGTCCCTGCTAGAAACTTCTCAGGATACGTCCAGAGTTTGATGGCATAAATGGCTGAGGGTCACCCCCCGTTTGGGAAATGTAGCCAGACCTTTCTGGCTTCTGTTCATTTCCACTTGAAGAGCTGTCACACTAGAAGTCTTCACTAATCCTGTTCCTGATTTTCTGCTCTTCTACATCATTATTTTTTCTATCGTGTGTCTCCTTAAGATTAATGTTAGCTTTCTTTTTTTTTCCCTTAGACTACTCCAACCCTGCACTGTGCTTATGCTGCTGGCAAACTCGCTAGCAATTTCTTCCTGTTTGCAAAAATGTCACTAAATGAGAATCAGTGGGCTCCAAGACTGAACTCTTGAGGAGCTGCCCTAGTAAACTCCTGGTAGCCTCATCTTTCCAGTGCTTCCACACTTAGTAGCCATGTCTGCTATCTGCTTTTTGGTCCTGGTGCTAATCTCCACGTTTACCAACTGAATTAATAACTTCCCTTATGGCACCATATCAAGTGCTTCAGTGAAGTCCAGTGGATTAGATTTTCAGTGTTTCTTTTGTCTAGGAAATGATTTACCTTATCAGATAAGATAAAGCGCACTAGCTGTCTGAAACATGTTTATGAGCTTGGCTGAGGGGCCAGTGCTACCATCTGTGGGATTATGACTTGCTGTCGTTGGAGAGTTCTTACTGATTTTTGGATAAGGTCTGTGCTAATAAGTACCTCCAATAGAATACTTTGCTGTTTTGTTGTTTCTATTGCCTGAATGTTACCAGTAAGTTTACTTTTATTATCTTGTTAAATTTTTATCCTTACTGCCATTCTTTAGCCACTTGAAGTTCGTTTTCATGGAGTTCTGTCTACTCGTTATTGAACTTGGTTATCCACTGGCAATAAGATAGTATCTGCTGTGTGAGTGGAAGAAAAATATGCTGGATGTTTAAGAGATTCCTTCAGTTGGCCATACAGCAGGAAAAGGTCCCTGCTATATTATTACTTGGGCTATAAATTAACTACTAAAAACCACTTGGCTCCGTTCCCTTGGATTAATTTCTCTGATAGTTTTTATAAAAATAAGGTCTGTGCATAGCTTCTGCATCATCTGGTCTAGTCATCATACCCTACAATTTACTGCTGAAGTGTTTATTGAGGAGCAGAGTAGTTGCTTGTCCTGAGGCTGCACAGGCTTTGCTGCACAGTCTTTTAACAGGGGATGTGAAGTTTCAGTAAAAGGGGCAAACTTACACTGAAAATTTAAAAGAAACAAATTCCATTGTGGATTTTAGATTCTTTAGTAGCTGCTTGGAGTTATCAGCTTGGTGGTGACCAAACACCACAGAATCACTGAATGGTTTGGGTTGGGAGAGACCTTAGAGGCCATGGAGTCCTAGGGACACAGTCCACCAGAAGGAATATCATCCTGCATATGCTTGGAAAAAGAGGTGCTTGGGCATGTAGGTCTGAACAGAGTTGCATCAGCGTGATGCATGCAAATAAAGAGAATATTGCTGGGATGTTAATACTTTCTTCTAGGGATTTGTAAAGCCAAAGAACTGAAAACAGCCTGTCACACTTCAAGGGGACAAAATAAGAATTCTGGTAAATAAATGTACACCAGGTATATTTTGTCTTGCAGCACTAAAATCATAACTTAAGTCACTTCTGTCACCATAAACCTTATGTTCTCCTGAGACAAGTATTATTTTCTAGCTTATTAATGCTGTTGTGATACTGCTAATGTCCAAAACTCAGCAATGATTATTCTGAAGAATGGTACCAGTTGTTACACTGGGCAAAAATTAGTCTGGATAAACTAAATGGCAGTGATCCTCTCTCATTTTTTCATCCATGATGAAGTGGCATAGTGTTGTCCAAGCTATTGGATCCCTTTTCAAAAGACTGTCAGATTTTCCGACAACTTCCCAAGTTTTTCAAGTAACTTTCTCAATTTCATGGGAGAGACCCTAATGAAATGTGCAGGGAACTAAAATAGGATGCAATAGAATTATTCTTGTAAATGCAGTCCTTAACACTCTGTGTGCATCAGCTTCAACAGTGGGAGCTCTGAAAGAGCCTTGTGCAAGCGTGAAATCCTACTTGGCTTTTGCATAAGTTTCCCCCTACGTCCACCTCCTGAGATTCAGAAGCTGACATCTGTTCTGGTTCCTTGACCCAGAATTTGGTCAAGATACAGCTAGTAAAGACTATCATTCTTTATCACTTATTCCTAGTGGTAGGCTGTTGAATACAAAAGCACATGCAGTTGTCCACGTGACTAAATGCTAAAATATCGAACCGTAGAGAATCATTAAACTTGAGAAGAGGTAATACTTAGAGGCAGAGCTGCATATTTGAGGCTGGAAGGTATCTTTCCGTGGGTATTTGTATCCTTGTTTGTTATGCGGAGGAAAATTGTGCTTCTCTGGACAGGTTCCTTACCAGATGTTTTTTACCGCATCAGATGATTGCGGAACCAAAGCACATCTGGCTATTAAAATATCTTTATCTGGTTACATGATTTATTCGGAAAGCACAGTTGAAGCTAGTGAGTTTGCAGTGACATGAATAGCTCTCACCAGTGTCTGGATATAGATAGTGAGCTTTGGAACTTCAATGAGACGACGGTGCGGTGCTGTGCATACCCACCAGGCGTTTGTTTGTTTTTAAGATTATTACATTCAGGCAGCCCTCTATTTACTTCATGCTATTTTGGTATTTTTGCTGAGGGTCAAGGGACTTAAATAAACCCGGAGTCTCTCTGGATTATAGTTATGTACTGTTTTATACATGCTGGAAAGCCATAAGGCTTCAGGCTGAGATAACTGCATAATAAACGTATATTTTATGAAATAATTCCTTTAACACATGTTGCTTGAGAAAAAGTCCAAGGGGGGAAAAGACCGTTCACCTATGTCTGCCACAGCAGACTTCTATCAAATATAAATACAGAAGACCTCCAGTTGCTCTCCCGGTTCTGGAAAGAGGTGATTTTACCTGAGGTTTCCATAAGGTAGCAAGGGGCACTGCTGAACGTGTTTGCTCTGAGCTGGCACAGGGAGGAGAAGGAGGAGGTGTCCCTGGGAGCTTGGGAAGGATGCTTTGCGTTTTGCCTGTCTGCTGTTGTCCGTGATGAAGCATAGTTATTCCTGTGTTTGGCGTTCGTATGTAATGCAGTGTACTTCCATGTTCAAGGTACGTTTAGGTGCAGTACTTAGGGACATGATTGCGTTGTTTAGTGGGCAGTCTTGGTGGTAGGTGGACCATTGGACTAGATGGTCTTGGAGGTCTTTTCCAACCTTAATGATTCCATGATTCTGTGTTCTGGTACAACTGTTGGACAGGTATTAGACTGATAGAAAATGCTCACGAACAGAGCGGCCGAAAAGACAGTTCAGTTCACTGAATGCCTGCTGCTTCATGTGCCAGCTCTGAACTTGCAGGTGTTTAACCTCCCTCAGCTTTGCCGAGTCCATTAACTGCAAAATGCCCTGTCATCACCTCTCGTGGATGGTGCTCCTCTTCTGATATCTGGATGGTATCAGCAAAATATCTGATAGTGACCCACTGACTACATATGACACATAACAGCTTGCATGGCCTTGCATATACCAGCAATGCTACAGCTGCAAGGGTGTTGTTTTGCCTAGCTCCAGTGAAGGATTAAATCAAAATGTTGACTTCTTATATTATTGGCCATCTTAGCTAAAATCCATAAGCAGCTGATGTTTGTTTTTCAGAGCTCAGTTTCTCCTATAGATTCAGGTAAACCTCAGTGCAGCTGTTCAAATAGAGATTCTCTCTAAAGTACTTCTTTATAAACAGAATGGCTCCAAACTTGTTCTTTCCTAGATGGTGGCTTAATTATTGAAGGCAAAAAACCCTCTTTCTGATGTTGTTATCTTTTCATGTTATATTTATCCTTTGGCATTAATATTAACTTGTATTTCTTTCCTTTCCTCCTCCTTTACCTTAATGTGTTTTTAAGAAATTCTAAATTTTGAAGCAGGCTTCCTGTCCCACAGATTAAATTCTAATTAGTAACTTAAAAGATAAACTTTTCCTTAAAGAACGGTGAAATTTTGCTATCCTGAACTAAAATTTCCTTCAGCTCACGTATTATGTTTTCCAATGCAGTCAATCTAGAGCTATTAAAAGTAATTCAAACCATCAAAAAATGAGGTTTGCCATTTATTGCCAAAAAAAGAAAACTAAGTAGCAAACTTGAGAGCATTTCATGTTTTGACTTAACATATTTTTTCTGAAATAATGCCCAGTTCACCAATGGAAAAATGTATTTTAGCTGTCTCATGCTCTCTCTCTCCTCTGTGGATTGGGTTTCTTGGTCATATGACAATATTCACAGTAAATCAGGGGCTCTTCTGGTGAGAACAGATGGATTGTGAGAGGTGCAGCCAGCCTCTAGGGGATAGCAAGTGGTTGGTGGCTTCCACAAGGTACAACTGCATGTAGATGAACAAAAGCTGATATTTTACCAATATAGTTTTGCCTGTGGGTTTTCATTTTTAAGGTTTTCTAGTGACCTATCGGTATTTTCCCATGGAGAGCTGATAGTTTTTGCAGAAATACATCCATTAGTTAGGAAAACAAACTTCTGTCAGAAAGAGTTTTAAGGCTGAATGAATGTTTTTCCACTGGAAACGTTGGTCTTTTAGGGAGAAAGTTACCAAAGTAGATAGCTACATGTTATGGTGGCTAGAGATTCTGCACAAAGGTAATCCCAAATTAAAGCATAAGGACAGTGAATATCCAGGCAGCTCCAGCTTGATCTGTAGCTCACACAGCTCTCTCCAACAAACAGAATGTTACATTTGGGGTATTATATGACTTAGTTTCAGTGAACGGTAGACTTCCCTGAATTTTCTTTTTTGTGGTCTTTTTATTTTGCTTCCTTTGGATCTGCAGATTGTGCCTGCTGCTTCGGGTTCACAGTCAAGATGCATGTTGTAACAAACATAGAGCTGGAGATGCGCACAGAAGGCTGGTGCCAGATGGCTTGGGAAATCCAGGGCTGTACGCATCACAGTTGCATCACTGTGGCTTTTTGGCACGATGATTTCATACAGGAGTGGAATACACCTTAGGCTGAAAGCCAGGCTTTCTAATGTGCGTATTTCTTCTGAAATACGCAACCTGTTAATTTCTACTTGCTTCTTTACACTCTTTCTTTAAATGAGTTTTACTTAAACATTATTTACCACAGTGCTCTCATAACATCCCAGTTCCTGGCATAGCAGCTCTGTGCATGCATAAACACAACTGAAAATCACATTTTCCCAGGATATTGTTGCTACAGAAACGTGCATATCCTATCCATGCTCATTTACTGGGGAGCATCTCACCCTTGACTTCTTTGTACTTTGTTTAATTTGTGTAGCAATGTTGCCAGTTTTGATTTGGTTCATGTTAGGGGAGGGGAAAGGGAGAAGGACTAGATGGTCTTACAGAAAAACCTGTGCTGGAAGATAGAATAAAAGTTGTTCTTCAAATCTGTGTGGCTAAGAATGTCTTAGATCCCCTGATATATGAATATATCTATGAATGCAACCATTAGCTGTTTTTTTCTATTTTTTTTTTGCAAGCATTTACTTCTATTGCCAACACTGCATCTTACAAAATTACTATAAAAATACTAGTGAAGAGCAACTTGATTGCCAGTGTAATTAACTGCTGGTATAATACCACCCTAAGCTTGTTATCTTTGCTGAGGAAACGTTTTTGTAGACCAACTTCCAGACGTGTAAAGACTTCATAGTTGTGTTTAAAATGCAGAAAAATACCCACAATCTTACATGTTAAGGCGTATTCAAACATTTTTATAAATGCAAAGTTTGAAAAAGTACTAGATGGTGTTACAAAAATGTTGAAAATATTTAGGAAAATACAATTCTGCGAAGCTGGTTTGGTTCCTCTGACAATGTTTATGGGCATTCCGAGTGGCTGCTTGCTCAAATACTTGTGTTGTGGCTGGGCTGGAAGGGTGATGCACCAGCACGGACTGCCAGCAGCCCATGGTTTTGGAGCAGCCCTGTTCTGGCGGCATCACCTTGACGCTTGGATGAGGATGACTTTGTCCTGCTCCCCACTGGTACCCTCTGAGATGGGACCCTGCCTTTCAGCATCCAACCTGTGCCAGTGCAGCACTGTCTTCTCTGCTCTGAGTTTTAGTCTTTCAGGAATGGGGAAACATCCCACCGAGTGCAGGCGTGGGCTCAATTTAAACAGTTCATTCATTTCACGTTGTAATAACCTGCTCGTGCCCTTGACGTTTCCAGTGGAGAGAGAATTGGGACATTATCGGTGACTAGTGAGGATGAAAGGAAATACTTCACCTCAGCTGTGGAAGCACCAGCATCTGTTATATTTTAGCTGTTATCTTTGGCCGGGGACCTATAACTGATCTCACAGCTGAGACTGGAACCATATGCCTGGAGAAACTCGCTTTAACCCTCTCCTCGCCCGTCACTCATGGGTGCTCGCTGCATGTGCTAATGTGAGAGCCATTAACACTCCCTCATCAGGAAGTGCCACCTAATAGGCAAAAGGTTAATGACAAATAGCATATTTCTGACGATGATGCAGGAAGAGATGCTTCCTTTGCGCGGTCGCTCAGCAGCAATGTGCCCAAAAGGCCTTATCTGGTTACTCAGGCATCTCCTGAACACTGAGTGTGCTACACCAGCTTCTCCCTAGCTCTGTTGCTTCATCTATGGCTTCACCTCCTCTGAAGAGATTTGTATGCAACAAAATTATCAAATTAATGGACCTGTTTAGATGAAACATGGGTGAAAAGCGATTTGTTCATGTTAATGCTACATCGGTGGTTTAGCAGGTGGCTGATGCATTTAGAGCTGATAAAGTGGCAATGAGTGCTTTAAAATAGTTACACAGAGAAGCCATGAATGTCACATTGATGTCACTAATAATTTCTGAATGCTGTGGCTGCCAAAACAGCCTGTGAAGTATAAAAATTGAAAAAAAAAATACAAAAACACCCATTTTTCAGTTAGAGAGAGAAAATGTTTTATGTAGTTTTGTGCTCCTATCCTGTTAATCATTTCCCACACCATAGATTTAAGCAAACAAGCTAAATTTACTCACCCTAAAATCGCCCCGTTAACGTCAGTCAAGGAAGTTTTTTTAGCTTTAAGTTCTTATTGCAGTGCTATCAATCAGCTGTACTGCAAGAGCTCCCAAGAACTGATTTGGGAGAAAGGAGAGGGGAGGGAAAAAAACCAAATCAAAGTGAAAAAAGAAAAAGAAGGAAGATTTTTACAAGGTGAAACTAATTACCATTGATGGAGTTTTCCTTTTTTCATGTTGTAGTTTAAGACCAGCATTGCACACTGTCTTGAGGTGACTCTGTACAAGTCTGTCTTAAATGGTCAGGGAAAAAAAATAAAAACAAAAGCCTAAGGCCAGCCAAAGTAAATATTAATTTTGAAACTATGAGCTGATATCCACAATGAAGTAACTTCTTTGGCAAACACCTGCAGTTTTGGGTACAGTGTTCATGCTTATATTGAATAAGGACAGAAAAGTTTTTTGGTAATTGGGATAAGAAGCAGTGATATGAAACACACTATAAAGATGGTTCATGTGCAGTGAATTAGAAAGTAAACTTGTTATATTTCCATTGCTATGATTGATACACTCTTGGATGTGACTATGTATGTCTGTTTGTACAAATGCCAGATTAGATGCCTCATTTTTGGATGCTTGGAGCCCTTTGCTAGATCTCACAGCTTAAGAAAAGCTTTTGGTGCTGTTGGATAGCGTTGTCTCATTTGGAAGGTAATAATGAGTGTGGTTCCTTCGTGTGCCTCTATAAAATTTTAGTGAAGTTTTACACATTGTACAGCCTATGAAACTTGCGTTAGATAGAGCATTATCCTGTGTATTACATTTATGTTCTTTATGATGAAACTGGAGGCAAGATGTGCTTTCCAGGTGTTCCCCCCGTAAAGCAATAGAACACACTACTTGGTATGCTAAATTGCTTTTTGATGGTCAAAATTTATCATTGGTTCCTAGTACTTTGGATTGGTACAAAATGGTTTCAAATGGTACAAAAGAATTCTGCTCCTGACATTCCTGGTATAATCTTAACAGTAGTAGGGGGGTGTGCCTGCCTGTCAAGGAGGCTGATTGTAGCCGGTTTCTGCTCACAATAACCACATGAGAAAATCATTTTTAGTATCATATTTTAGAATTAGCCATATATGAAATGTAATGCATCGAAGAAACCTTCATTTCTTCTACTCCTACAGACATTGAACTTTGGGGGGAAGAAATGAAGCAGAAACGGAAAAACAGAACAAAACAAAACAAAAAAACTAAAAACACGTGTAGCCTATACAGCCAGGTTCCTACTCCTCTGCTTGGTTTTGTAAAGATGAAATAACCTGTTTTGCTTCATGTTGCCTGACACTTCCTATTAAAAGGTGTTTTTAGTAGAGATTCTTTGTTAGACTTAAGACTTCTGAGTTGAAGCTCCCAGCCGTTTCCTCATTTCTTGCCTTCCATGCTCCTTGCTCAAGAGAAAAATCTCAGGAAAACGAATTCAATTATAACCAAATTTCATTCAAGAATGTCAAGATTGAATCTGTTCCAGAATGAATTCACATAAAATGTATTGTTTGCTTTTTCTAAAATGACTGAGCTCCTGAGGGTGACCTTTCAAGAAACTGTTGAACATAGGAAGTGAAAGCTGAACCATCAAACTCTTACTCTGCTGACACCCAGGCAGTCTGGCAGGGAAGGTGGAAACTGCAGTACTGGAGCCCAGACAAATCAGAGGGGCAGTTAGAGGCAGAGTTTGTGGAGAATGAGAATATTTTCTCTGTTCCTACTAATGATTATTTTTAAATGGCAGGAAACGTTCATGTGCGTTTGTAATTCAGCAAGGGAAAGAGGCTGCTGTGTAGAGGTGTTAGTGTGACATGTTACTGCAGAGTTTTGTTACCCTTGCCATTATAAATGACCTTTTATAAATAGATCCAATGTAATTAAAAAAATATTCTCAGGTATTGGGCAAGAAGTTGAGGGCTGAATTGTAAAGGGTACACACTACCTCTTGAAATCAACAGGAGTTGGGTATTTTCAATTTTTTTGCAGGTCATAATTGTGTTCCACCACGATTAGTCCTAAAATGATGTCCAGGGAACAGGCTAGAATTTAACTTCAACCTCTACTAAAAGTAAATAAATAAGGTAACATCTATTTGCAGCCACTTTTATTCCCTTTGTTCACAGTGCCAGCACATAGCTCAGCTAAGCTTTAGGATTAAAATAAGTGATCCACAATATTAATTAGCAGATTTATAAATCTTTCTGTATGATCAGGCCTTTTGTAATTTTCCTGTCACGTGCATGAAGGCGTGTGCAGTTGCCAGAAATGTATTACAAGCATAACGAAAATAAACAGTTGAAAATGCAGAGAAATCAAACAAGATCTTATTAAAAATAACTTCAGTAACAAATCCAAAAAAGTAATTATTTGCACAGTTCCTATACTCCACAACACCTGAAAATTAGGTAATGTTTAACATATGTCAGACTGTAGGCCCAAACCCAAAGTCAATTGTTGAAGCCTTTGCCCTAGAGGAAAACCATAAATCAGGCAGGATATTAGAAATGGTGGCTGCCTAAAGCTGCTGAAGGATCAGGACAAGCCAAAGTGCTCCTAGCTGGCAAGGACATCCTGGCAAAGTGCACGTGCCTTGGTCAAAGCACGCTGGAGAATACCCCTCATTGCCTGGCTCCAGCACCCGTCAAACAGCTGCCATTGCGAGTACGTTCATTTGTGTACAGAGAAACCAGCAGGCTTTTGAGCAAGGTTTAGAGTTTGGGTTTTTTTTTTTTAATGTACTAGCTTCAAGTAGTCTCTAGCAGCAGTTCAGCCTGTTGACTTTGAAAGTGTTCTCCAGGGGTCAGCTGATGAAAGGCCTGAAATATTTTTTGAACTGTTTTAGTGGGAATTTTTTGTTCTCCTTGATGATTCTCACTTTGAAGCTAGTGACCGTCGTTGTTGGAAATGTTAATTTGTTTTTGAGGAGAATGAAAGAGAAAACTTTACTCAGCACTCATTAGGCCACATTCTAGAGTACTTTATCCTGTGTTGTGGCTTGGGGACAAGAAAGATGTTAACAGACTTGAAGTGACTTCAGCAGAGGGTCACCAGGGTGATCAGGACATTGGGACAAGTGCCCTAGAGGGAGCAACTGAGGGACCTGGGCTTGTTAACTCTGATGGCAAGGCACCTCTGAGGGATCCCAGAGCAGCTTCCCAGTGCCTAGAAAGGAGCTACTGGAGAGATGGCACCAGGGTGCTTAAGCTTTCCTTCCATGGCAGGAGGAGGAGAGGCATAAACTGAAATGAGGCACATTCCCATTTGATGCAGGAAAATGTTTTTAAATGAGGCAGTCAAGCATTTGGAACAGCTTGACCAGAGAGGCCAAGCAGTCTCCATCTGTGGAGGAGAAAGGCTGGAAGAAAGTCTTGGGTGACATGGTGTGGGAAGATGACTTCCCAGTCCCATAGAATATCCCGAGTTGGAGGGAACCCACAAGGATCATTGAGTCCAACTCCTAGCTCCACACAGGACACTCAAAATCCAGAGAGCAGAGCTCAGCGCTGCCCCTCCGCTCCCTGTGAGGGGCTGCAGCCGCCATGAGGCCTCCCTCCCCTCAGCCTCCTCTGCTCTGGGCTGAGCAAATCGAGGGACCTCAGCTGCTCCTCATATACCTTGCCCTTCTAGAGCCTTCACCATCTTTGTGGCCTACCTTTGGATTCCTTTCCATCCTGAATGACTCTCTGAGCCATTGAGCAATGAGGACGTTAGAGGAAAGAGAGACAGCAAGGAAGAGGTGAGCAAAATGACTGGTAAAACCTACATGCTTCGCTAAAACCAATTGGTTTGATCTGTTTATTTCACTTAGTAACCAAAAGTACAGAGTGATATAATAGATTCCGACCACGACAATCCCCAGGCTATCACAAAAAATTGTAGCTCAACAAAGTTTTGCAGTATGTAATGCTGTAACCCTTTCCACTTGTGCAGATCTCCTACCCAGTGATCTCAAAATCTGTACACACTCCACTAACAAAGATTTAACGCAGTCCTTTGAGGCAAAGGATATATTGCTGCTAATTTCATTTCTGCAGATGCAGCTTGCAGAAAGTTATCTTGACTGAAATTGTGCTGGGTTAGGCTTAAACTTTTCTAGGATCAGGGGAAATAGAACAGATCAGGTGTACTGAGAGCACAAAACGAAGGCCAGATCTCCACCGAGCAGACATGGGCTGTACTTCTCTCTGCTTATTCTCAAGTATCTGAATACATTAGCTTCGTGCCCTGAATGAGTAGTGGATGTAAAGCATCTCCACTGAGTCACTGTTTTCCTTGCCATTGGAAATAATGGGTGAAACCTCTGATTACCGACCACTGATACCTGCAGCAGTCTGGCTAGTACTGCCTGGAAGAAGGCAGGATGAAGTCTCCTTTTCCTTTGGAGTCACACAAAGGAACCAGTGCAATTTAGTCTACACAAGGCCAATGGCAGATGATGTTATGATTTCCCAGCTGTGGGCTTTGACTGCAAAAACAGATCACACGCGATATGGACAACTACAGGTGAACATTTTTTAAAAATTTCTTTTATACACTTCGGCCATTATTCACACGGTTTCTATCTACACTTTCTGTATAACACAGAAATCTACCTCAAACATGTGCAGTTGAAAGATTTATAGTCTCATAAAATGTTTAGATTATTTAATCCTTCAGATTACTATAGGATCTCTTTATGTTTTGTTTAACCACTTTGGAAAATGTTGCCTGAATCTGAGACCAGCATATACCCATCTCCACACACAAAAAAATAGAATTAGGATAAAAACCCTAAACAGTTTATGCAGTGTCTTCTGTTTATCTGTGATGAAATGGCTTTAGGTACTTTTAAACATTTGCCTGATACACATGGCTATTTGAAACTCCTCTTGTTTGGCTTTCTGGTTAGTCTTAAAGGAAGAGAAGGGTGTATCATCACAGTTTTCTTCTCTGCTGACAGACGTGGCCCCAGTGTAATCTACCAAAGTTAAAAGAAGCACAACCCAAGATGGTGTTCTCTACCATTCCCAGATACAAAACCCCACAGACAACTGCGTGAGTTCACCCAGGAGAGTATTTAGATCGGACTTTTTGTTTGATTGGTTTTGTTTCTTAGCAAGTCTGACTTTGTAGAGTGAGGTAACATCAGTTGAGTGATAAGGTTGAAGCAACAAACAGGTCAGGGTGCACGGTTCACAGAGGCCGTGGTTGATGGAAGAAATCAAGGTTAAAGCAGAAAATTAAAAAGTGTCTGACTGAAGAACAAAGTTTTTTTTATCCTGATTTAAAACACAACGATACTGGCCTTGGCATCTGCTTGAGTGAAGGACATGCTGCAATTTGCTTCTTCTCTTTCCCCAAGCAGGAAAAAACGTGGGCCTTGTTTTGGCTTAGCTCTTGTGGACAGAATTGCTAATAAGATTTCTGAGTCCGAGTGACTCTGAAATTGTTAAAATTACCTTGTGCTCAAATTTCAGCTTTGTCAGCCATTAAATTAAAATAATCTTGGGAGTTGGCCTGGAAATGACTTAAAAATCAATGGCGGACATGAAATGTAGTGGTTTTATTTTTTGAAGAATAAAACCGATTTTAAATCTGTAGCTGTGTGGAGACAGGGTGAACTTAGCTCAATTTCTTGCTGTTTCTACTTGCTTATATACCAGAACTCCAAGAAACACCTAAGTCAGAGACTGCTGTGGTTTCCACATCAACAAAACAGTGACCATCATGTGAGGAGCACAGCAATTCAGTGAGAGGCATTGGCTTCAGTCTTTGACTCCTCAAAGCAAACCCTTCCTTGCCAAGTGACCAGTATGACTTTGTGTCTCATTTTCTGTTTTGCTACCTGGCTTTCTTGATTTTAGGGAAATGGATCCTTTGAAGCCTGATGATTACAATACAGGCTTTGATCTCAAAATGCCTCTTCTGGCTAATTTCAAGCAGATTGTTTCTTCTGAGGCTGGATCGACCCAAAGTAGGCAGCATATGGAGCTGAAATTCACTATTCCATGCCTCAAGTTAACATCCTAACCGCCAGCCTTACATAAATATTAAAAACCCATGCTGGAGTGGAAAACCTCAAAAGAGCAATGTCCAATTTGGCTGTGACTAAATGAAATTTAATTAGAAATGTTCCAACTAGCACTATTCACTGAACGATAACGCTGTGTTACCAACTTGTGAAATTATGAAACTCAGGCTGTGTCCCCAGACTGACAGCGGAAAAGCGATTAAAACCTGTTAATTTCCCTTTGATTTCCCCAGCCAACTTCCAGTCTCTAGAAGCTGCTGAGTGATATGTGCAGGGGAGGATTAGCTTTTTCTTAGGTCTCTGACTGCTTTTTAGAAGGTAGCAGCTATGCTTGTTTATCGTCCAAATCAGTTTTGTTGTCCTCCTCGGGTAGGGAAAGAAATCAAGCAGATACCATACTCCTTCAACATTTTGTTTATTTTATGAGTGTTGTGATTTTCCTCAGTTCACTTTTTTCTACGTAGGAGTAGGTAATCCACTGAGGTCAGTGTAACAGCCCTCGAGTCTTTTGACACCGACTTCAGCCAGCCTGGTGGTTTCTGTGGGTGGGCTGACTGGAGCCTGAGCTGGTGCAACAGGAGCAGAAGTCTTTGGGGCTGCCCGGGTGAGAGCCATAGTTGTGTTCCCATCTCATCCTTTCCCTCCCCTTGCTTGCTGGGGCCCTGGAGAAAACCCCTCATTCTCAGGACAGGATCATGGCGCAGCACTCTCATGGGGAACGTTACCATCTGGTGTCAGCAATTCTTGTCGTCCCAACTCTTGGAGCAATTTGTTTTTTTCCGGAGACATGGGTGGTGGGATTTTCTGTGGCTGATTTCTTTTGTCTCCTTAAATGCTCATTCTTCATTGCGAGCCTCATGGGCAGCGGGCTCTCCAGCCAAAGTGTGTAAACATGGAGGGGGGCTTTTCCACTAGTAAGCTTTTTACAATAGATGTCTATTATTCAAAATAAGGAAGGCAGTTTTATAAGGCCTGTGAGTGCACATTTCCCAGTCTGCTTCTTCTTAAATTACGAGGAATGCAAAAATAACCAATGGTTTGACCTCTTAAATCACAAATTGGATAGGCTTACCATTAAAGGACATTGTAAATGTGTTTCCCATTATTTAGTTCATTTGGTGTGTTCAGCAGTGAGCTTTTGGATGTTTTGTTTTGTTTTGTTTTTTAAATTCTTTATAGAATTTGATAACTTTCTTTCCTGGAGTTTGATTAGGTCCTCTGGACCTACAATAAGGGAAACTGACGACCATTCGTAATGAAGGTTGGGTGGAGCTGTAACCATAATATTCTTGCTATAAAAACTAATGAGTGCATATTATAAAGTATGAGTATAATGAATGTAGTGACCTTCACAAATAAGATCTATCCATCTTTTATACTTGGTGACCGGAGACAAAGATTATGCTAGAGAACTGTCCCATATTGAGACGTGCTGTACACAGTTTACCAGAGATCACTTTTCTGCCTAGGAAGGAAGTAATTTTCCCTGACATTTCTGCAGAGGGTGGGATCTGTAAAAGTTCTGAGTGTTGGTCTGATCTTGTTCCCATTTAAATCAATGCTAACATTGCACACTTTGTGGAAGTCCCGTCTAAGCAATGCAACAGCATGTATCTAGTTTATTGTGTCCTGTAAAGTTCCCATTTGTCATCCTTGTACCTCTGTTAATTTTTCTTCATTAATTAACACTATGATTACCTTTTTGAACAGAGATCTGTTCATTACAGGCATTCCGGTATAGCAGTAATGGAAGTTAAGGCAATATTCTGGTTTTACAAATTGTTCATAAGAAGCTTTACATAAGAGTATTTACAAAATGCTTCTGGCTGACACTGGGTTTGTTTGGAAACATTTTCATGGCTTTTATATTTTAAACCTTTTTCCTACTTTTATTTAGAACTATTCCATCTGCAAACCTAGTAAATTGCAAATGGAACGTGAAGGATTTCCAATGGAACATGAAGTTTCAATTGTGTTATTAAGATTCCTGCCCTTAATTTTGGATTAATCAAGCTTTGTATAAGGAGAGAAACTATGTGTTAATCTGTACTTGGGGAGTGAGTTGAAAGAAATTAAGTGGCTGCATTCAGACGGTGGTAGGTTTGATCCTGTACCTGCTGCCTGGTTGTGTTTTGTACCATAATCAGCAGGGCTCCCCTGAAAACTTGAGCAGCTCCTTAGCAGTTAGCTGCTTGTTATTAAATAAACGTGTCCTAAAATATTTGCAGAGTTAGGGCTCATTTTTCTCACGTTCAGAGTGCAGCCAAGAAGGCTCCCCATTGAGGACAACCATCCTCATCGCTGCCATATTTCTCCTTGGAGATGAGGGCAGCAGCTCTCCTGTGGCTGAGGGCTCCCTGGCTTTGGAAGGAGACAGATGTCTCCAGTATAGCTGAGAATATGCTGGCAAAGTATGTAATGCATATGGCATGATTGGTATCCAGTTGGCTAGAAGGGCATCGGTGCAAAAGGTTGGCGTGTTAGCTGGCCAGGCTACAGGCTGAAAGTCCAGTGCCTGAGTGAATGCAAAATTAAATCCTGATTTCAAAGGATGAGAGCAGTTTACCTTTATTTTTTCATCTGGGGGGCATATAAAGTGGCCTGCTGTCAGGCAGAGGAAATGAAAGAGGGATGAGACAGACAACTGGAAGTGCAGGTGGTTTTACTGCTCTCGTGATGAAACTGTCTTCTGCCTTTGATTCCTTTAAGCAGAGCATGCAGTACAGCAAACCCCTACTTCATTTCAGTGCATGCAAAGGTAAAATGTGTTTCATTAAAAGGAGCTTCTAGATGTGTTTCATTAAAATAAGATTTTGAAAAATACTTAGATGATGACTAGTTTCTCGGAGACGGTTTAAAGAAACGTGCACGGCATTCTGTGAACAGATAAAATGTCATCTGTAATTCTTTGGATATATTGCTTGTAATATACACTGTCGTCCTCTGTTTAAAGTCTTATCAGTAAAGCATATAGAATAATATTGTTATCAGTAACAGAACATTGTTCTAAAATGACTTTGTCAAATGAAAGGCAGGAATAGATAGCATTTAACTGGGCAGCTGCTTTTAATGGAGATATGCAAGGAAAAACTCTCATAATGAATGTTCCTAAAATTTTCTTGGACTGTGTTTCCAACTTCTTCTAAGCCAATGTATCTGGAGAAATTGCACAGCAGACAAACCTAAGGGCTCAGGGTTGCACTGTAAGTGGTTCCATGGATGGAAAGGCTGCTGGTGTCTCTTGGACTAGGTAGACTGCTTTCATGTAATCAGCCTGTGAGTGGCAGAGTCCAAAGCACTGTCTAGAGAAGGCAAATCTCTGAAGTAGATTGAGGGGAAAAAAGCAGTTTATGCGCGTACACAAAACAGAGAAGAGTGCTTTGCTGTCACAACATATTCACTGTTCTTTTTTTCCTATGTGCTTTTAGTCAAGTCGTTTGAATAATGTTTATGTGCAATTTGTTTGGCCTGTAGGCCCTAGGTACTCAGCATGTTCCTGTCACTTGAAATGCAGCAAAATGCAGAGCCAAAAGACAGTCTGTGACCCTAGGAATATTTCATCTTGGCATTGGACAAGGAAAAACATATGCACACAGTGGAGAAAAGTAATAAAAGAATATTTGCCTAGAGGACAGCAAGTGGTCTCAGCATGTAGGCAACTTAACCCTTCTGAAATTATTTTGGGAGAGCCATCTGTAGGAAAGGGATATGAGCCTTGTGATGCACATGTACTGAAATCTTCTGTAAACACCAAGGCTGCAGCCTGGCTATTTGGGCAATAAATCTTACTGTAACACCTTTTTTGTCCTATAACAACTCAGACAACGAGGAGATCTAGGATTTGCTGGCAGCTGCTGAGGACAAGGTCTAACAGCATGTGGTTAATTCATGTCAGGTCTGTGCACATCTACTGTTAATTCAGAGTCATCACACAAGCCTGTAAGGGTATTTATATTGAGATGTACTCGTTGTTTTGGAACTATTTGCTCTGGATAGGATCATTGCTGATGGGAGCTTCAGACGTGCTTCCCTATACCCATTTATACCATGTTCCAGGGAAGAAGGAAAATTGCACATCAGGGTCCTCACCAGACTTCTTGGCAGAAAATGGTTAACAGTGGAAAACCAAATGTGTGCAGAGAAGCAATGCATATGTTAAAACTAAATCAGATTTCATTAGTTATTGACTAAATACAGATAATCATTTAATAACTAAATAAAGAAAAAAGCAGCAGGATAATCATTGCAAAAAGAAGTAAGAGGATGGGAAAAGCAATGAGGTGCACTTTACAGTGGAAATCTCTAAGTAAAAGCATTAGGAAGTAGATTATTGCAGCATCCCAAGGAAGAACAGGTGGAAGCAAGCTTTTAGGGTCACAACAGGTAAGTGCCCTTCAAAGCACGGCTCTGATTCCATGGTAGGAGCAAAGCAGGCAGGCTGAGGTCTGTCCGGGGCAGCAGTGAGTTCCTGTTTCAGGCTGAGCAGATTGGTTCCCATAATGTCCCCAGTGATCTGTGAAGCTTCTCTGTCAGTGGAAACACCAAGAGGGGGTGAGCGACCTATAGCATCACCTGCCTTTGCTTTCAGTGACGGATGCTGATACACAGCGTCCTGCTGGATGGAGAGGGGGAGGGGTAACTCACACTTCTGCCTCCCAAAGTGCTTCCAGCCAAGTGCCTGTCATTATCAATACAGCTGTCATGCTGATCCTCATGGGTAAGAGCTAATGGTGGGTGTTCGTTTACTTTATGGAACTTGTGGGGGTTTTATTGCTGTGTATTTTTTTTTTTTAAAAGCAACTACTCACCAATTCCCTTTATAGCCAAGCAGCACATTAGTGCACAGAGTAATAGTGCAATCAAATCCTTCTACGAGGCAGAGGAAAGCAGTTCTTCTTTCTTCTAGGAATTTAGCAGCATCCAGTAATCACGGTGTTATATGCTAGGTTCCTGTGTCCTCCCAGGGAGGGAAGGCAAGGGAATAATAACAGATGCTAGACTGGGTATTGGTCTCCTGTGATAATAAAACAGCAGTGAAGGGTTCAAGTGGGGAGGGCCTACACGCAGAAAGCGTTGGAAGATCTGGTTGAAGATTAGTCTTAAACCTCACGTGGGGGAAAGGGGGGTGAACTCTTTTCCATAAATCATCTAGATACTTAATTTGATATCAGACATGAACCTTAACATGTGTCATATAATCTGGTTTATTACACAGGGGTCTTATTAAAATGGTGTGAGCCAAGGACTGTGCTGATTTAGACAAGTTTGAGCGAGTCCTTTACGAGGCAGAAAACGTACCTCCAATTAAAGTGCTTTCATTTAGAAGCAGAACTTAGAATGTTTGTAGTGATTTTAGGAGTTTTCCTAGTGAAGGGGCTGATCCAGTGCTTGTTGGTGTTGTTGCAGAGATTCCTGTAGCTCGGCAGAGGCAGATTCACCCACGGACACTCTGGTGCTTAATGGAGGCAAGGTGATGAGGTGGAGAGAGAAGCACTGCCGGAGCATCCGTGGTCTCAAGTCCAGAACTGGAGCACTTCAGACTGGGGCGTAAATCTGGATACTGTGAGCCCATCTCTCTCTCTTTTTTTTTTTTTTTTTAATTCATTTTATGATTAATGTCTCTTAGCGGGCTGACCAGGCTGTGAAGTCTTTGGTTCTGAATGGTGGGAGATGGTCGAAGTCCAGAATAAGCACACTGACTGTGTTGTACCTTTGGGACTGGTACCAAAACCCAGTAGGTTGGGCACACCTGTGCCGTTGAATAAAGCTTTGTTAGTACGAATCATCCACCCTGCTTCTCTTGAAAGACAAGTCAGCAGCAAAACATGGTTGAACCATCAGCTAACATGCCAGTCTTAAAAAGAAAAACAAAAAAACCCCAACAAGCAGAGCACCTAAATCAAAGTACTCAAAGTGTTCAGTCTTAATCTAGCTGAACTCATATCAGTGTCCTTGCAGAAATTCTGGTATCATTACGCATAATTTGCATGATGTGAGTTAGGTCAAGCTCTGCTTCCTTGTGATTTTTGTTTTTTTCAATTAAAAAGTCCAAAAATATATGTGGAAAGCTCAGCAAAATAGATATGCGGGAAGACACAAGAAGCTCCTGAGGCTGTGTGGAAAGAGGAGGATTCAATCTGTAAAATGTTCTGGAGCACACAATGCACATAAAATACTTCTAAAGATGTATCTGTTTGTAAAATAGTGTCTGTAACAGCTTAAAAATGAAGAGAAATCCAGGAATGGAGGAACAGCAGGAATCCCTGCAGGAAGAGACTTGCTGATTGCGGTTGAATCTAGGAATTTCCAAGCTGCCTTGCTCAAGTCAAAGGACAGAAATAAACTTTTTCCTTCTCTGACATGTTGCAGAATTCCTACAGGAATGCTCATTTAAGCAAACAAAAAAAATGATGAGGATTCTGGCACACTAGAAACATCTTAATCTGACCTGTGAGAAAAGATTCCTGAAGGAAGCTGGAAATGACAAAGATCTTAAATTGAATGCAGGAAAACTCTCAACTTCTGTGACCGAGGCACAGGGAACTCAGCACTTTTTAAAACCATTTCTGTGTTAAAGATACAGATGATTTATTGTCATTGTTAGTCGTAAGGAAACTTTAATCTTCTGGGATACCAGATTGGTATTTCTGATTAAATCAAAACAAACACATAAAAATAAGGTTATGCCTCTGCGATATATTTGATCGACGCTCTCTTCACAGTGTTTGAAGCTTCAGTTTTTATTTTACTTCTTACATCTTGAATGTATTTCAGTCCTTTGTACAACTTCTTTGTGGCATCTACAAAGCTCTGTTTCCCAAGTGCTGATCAGAGTGAATAATTTATCTTGCGGCAGGATGCGGTCCAAAGCTTGACTGAAGGAAGGGAGTTTGGCTCCAACCGAGGCAGGCTCAAGGTATTGCAAAACTGAACCTCCAGCAAGCACTTCAACAGCGGCTTGGAACTGGGAGAAAAAGAAGTGATTTGCTGCCTTTCCTCAGGCAGGACAATTTTCTTTACTCAACAAAATGTGACTTTAACGGGATTTTCCATGAAACAAGGTATTAACATCAAGTTTATAATAATGTCTCATAAATTTGATCAAACTTTAGATGCAAACAAGGGTCGTTGGTCGTTTTTATTCCAGAGTTAACAGCACAAGAGGATGTGGAACTGCTTAATCGTATCACTTCTTATACAGGTAGTTTCCCAAACAACATTCACGGGACTCGTGAGCCTTAGTGTGGTTCAAGAGGGTCTGAACGGCATCATTTGTGGACAGCTAATTGTTCATAGTTCATTTTTAACTATTTTCATTGAAATGGAACAAAAGAGAGTGCCCTGTGCTTAGCTGGAAGGTCGGTGTCTGGAGAGGCTGATAAAACAATCAGTATTTTCCACAGCAGGGTCTGAAGGCGCAGAAGTCATAACATGAGCGTAATATATTGGGACACATTAACAAGAGGAGATCAAAGTTGTCCTAATAGGAGAGAACACACATGTAGCAGGTTGACTTCTGAAGCAAGACTGATGATGTAAAGCAAATGCAGGATGCATAGTTTCCTTGATGGAAGGAGAAATAGGCTAGGTGACTTTCTTCCTTAGCTCAGTGCCTTTTTCATTCACCACGGTGCCTGTTTGCTCTCTTTCTCTGTGCTCATGTTTTCTTTTTCTCTGAGTTCATCATTCCCCATCCAAAAATTGTACGATCTCATGCTCTCTGATTCCTTCTCAAATATTCTGTTCAGCATCACCATGTGTAACTCCCCCTCTAAATCAGTTTATCTGAGTGGCTTCTTTGGAGGGGAGGGGTCGTGTGCCTGCATTTTTGACGTACAGATATACATTTTCTGGGAATGCTTAATGCTTTCCCTTATCTGAAAGCAAAGCAATCATTGCACAGCAGTATTCAATGGAAGAACTGTGATGCAAGCACAGAAAATACAAAAAATTTGTGAAAACTGAAGCAAAAAAGTCGATTAAGAATTTCTAAGGATATTTAAAACTTGCATAGAAATTGTTTCTTTTTAACATCAGATCTGTAGTACACATTTCCAGTGCCTCAAACTCAGCTTCTGAAAGGTGTTTTAAGTTGGAGGAGGGGTGTTAAGGCTGTTTTAGCCTATTGTATGAAGAACAGCAACCGATAAAATCTTGTGTAGTGACAATTATACAAGAATGTGACGTTGTATATGATACCTAATGGTTGTAATTGAGGTCTAATTTTTTTTTTCCACTTTCTTCCAGTCTGTAGACAAACAGGAATAAAAGCTATGCTGAAGGAATTTTGGTTTATAGCGTCTGTTAGGGAACTACAAGCCTTGCAGATTTCTTTTCACGATACGAGAAAAAAGAGCAGCAGTGGCAGCCTGTAATGCTCTGTTCAGGCAGTGGCTATGCATTCTTTTTTCATGCTTTTCCTATACTGTTGTAGCTCTTCTGAGGAGAAATTCTTTTTTTTAAGTGCAAGCATATGGAGAAACAGATCCACCAAATGAAATCCTGTCTCTCCCAGAACTGATTTAGTTGGTGACAGTTTAGTTTATCTGTCTTGTACGTATCTGTAGATGATAAATTACATTGAAAAGGAAAAAAGAATGTATGATATTGATCAGCAGACAGAAAAAGTCTGCATAATACAAGTACAGACTGGTCTGATTCCTATTACTGACTGTCTTCCTTGCACAGGAGTTTGATTTGTATAGAAAAGCAATATTTTCCAGCTTGTGAAAACAGTTAAATTCCAAATATAGACCTCACTCCTCCTATTTTGAAAGGAGCAATTATGTGCTTAATGTAATGTCTGTGTCTGGTTGCTCTAAAACAACGTACTCAAGTTTAGTATCATTTTGAGCAGCCAGAAATACTGCTCCAAAAATCCTTTATTTCAATATATAACAAAAAATATGATCCGTGGCAAGAGGTTTTAGCTAGTTTACATGTGTGCTTTCTGTAAGTTTATTGCATCGTGACTGTTACTTACAGCTTGCAAATCTTGCTGTTAGGAGAAGCTTGACAAAAATAACAGAGAACAAGCAGCCCACTCTTTAAAGATGCTCGTTCTCCCTAATGTAATGATTTTCTGTTTTTAAATCCACACAATTACCACTTTGTGTTTGTTTCAGTGTCAATTCAAACGAGATCCTCAGGCTTGCAGTTGTTAGGCAAAGTCGAATCATTTAAAAAATCTCAGGCTACGAAGTGTATTGAGTAAAACCTCAACATGTAAGGGTTGTTTTTTGTACAGGTTTTAACTGCTTTCTTTTCTAAGTCAGTATGGATAGTCTTGTATTCCCAGGCATGCTTACCTCAACATCTTCCTAGCTGCACATTTACCATGCCTATGTTAGACCTTTTTACATCCTGCTGCTTTGTGTGTAAGAACTGCTGCTAACACACACAGACACTGCGCTCTCATGAACTGAAGAGTGCACAGCTTGGAGAGCCACGCTGCAGAAGCCATTCAGAACACGTAAATCCTTTTGGAAAAAGGACAAAATGTGCTACAAAATGTGAGGGAATAGGAAGACAAAACAAGGGAATTGCTGCTTGAACGATTCTTTTCTTGTGTGCTTGAATGTTTGCTAGCTAGAGAGATTCAGATTTGTTATACTGTACGTGATTTTCCTAGATTGTCAAATACATTGGGTTCAATCTTATCGTTTGAACGGGGATGCCATGGCATACATATGACAGCTCAGTGAACAGTTATGTTATTGATTTCCAAATTGCTCAGCATGCAGGCTAGGTTAGTACACATTTTGCTATGAAAATGAGTCACTAAATTATTTATTGCATAAATCCCTTGCATGCTTTTTAAGACGGTGGTTCACGCTTTTTTTTTTTTTTTTTTGCCATCCCAGCAATAATTTTATTCCAGTTTCTAATCCCAAACTGAATCTGTGTTGGTGACTCATTGTTGGTAGAACTGTTACTTTGCTTAAAGTTCTCATGTTGGGGAACATCGTCTGTTTACGTGAGCTTAAATTTTGACCTGTGATTTATGTCCCAGTATTACTAATTTTGCTGGAGGCATGAAGCTGAGGACTGGAAGGGCCTCAGCTGGGGAAAAGACATTCTTATGCTAATGTGGACAAATAGCTTGTCCATATTTCTGCTTCTCTTAGTCAGCTTGCAAAAATGAGATCGATAACACTGACCTATCTCAAACTTTTTTTGAACAGCATTGTATTAGAAAATTAAGATGAAAAACACAGCGTGTAATCCATTTGGCTCCTGGATGTAGACTCATGGAAGCCCTGCAGACACAGCATTGTTAGGAAGCCCTGCTTTTATGTACATTATGTTAAAGCACAAATGAGGCTTAGCGTGATCATCCATTGGCATATACAGACAGCTCCCATCACAGCACAGAGCACTAAAAACATCTTTCCTCTAACCTTGGAAGTGCAGTAACATATATGTTTCCCGTAGCTGCTTCTGCCTTGGAGATGTTTCCAAATTTGGAACCAGAATCTTCCTTAGGACTTGATCCAAACAGATAACAGATTATAATGTTGCTTGAAAAAAACAAAACCGTTTGTAACACAGTTGCCAAGTTTGAGAAAGAGCCCAGTTAAACTTATTTAAGTCCTCTCTCATATATCATTAGAGATTTTCCATTCAGAATCTCCCCATTAATGTTATTTATGGACCATTCAAAGTAATATTATTTTATGTTTAGGAGAAATAAAACTTTGGGGATTAAATATTTTACTTGTCAGTGTTCATTCCAGTAAATGTATTTTTCCCCAGCCAAAACCTAGAGTTCTTAAGATAATAGCTTGCACTTGTAAATACTTGTATCTGTGACCCTGATCACTCTCTTCTCATCAAAAATGAAATAATTATGTTTCACAAACAGGTCAGCCAGGCAACCTTTGCTACACTGTCCCAGCAGTTCTGTTTAGGTTTTGCTGTAACCTGAGGCTGACTTTTTATAGTAAAATCAAGAACGCAGCTATGAAATATTGACTCCCACAGCCAGCAAATTGCTGGCTATGAATTTGTGAAGGATTTTGGTTCGGTGACATGCCCCTCACTCTTGATCGAGTCCTGTTGGAGCATACATTGACCCATGGGTGGACAGGTGGTGCTGAGCACAACTTCGCTGGTCTTCACAGATTTAGGAATAACAGTGGCTGGCCCAATTCCAGCAGTCATCATCCAGCTCCATGTTTTTGTAGGGAAAATTGTTTCTTCCATCCCCAGACCCTTCAGTTACTGAAGAACATTCACGTTTTCTACACACTCACTGCCTATCTCTTTGTTAACTGTGACCGTGTAGAGTACCAGACTGCAGAGTGCTGTGTGCAAGAGCTCTTGGAACAAAGGCACTTTTCAATGTAAGTTAAGGGCAAAACCATTTCTGGCAGCAGAAACATGCTTTTTCCTGAGATGATTTGCTGCTATGCTAGCACGCTTGTTCACAACGAAAGTTGCAGAATTGTTTGCTTCTCAATGTAATTTATTAAAAAAAAAAAAAGAAGAAAAAAAAAAAGGGCAACTTAAGTTCTCATTCTCAATGTTTTTGAATGAAGCTGAAGGTTCTTTAGGCTTACACCGGAGAGCAGAACAGACTGTGAGAACAAGAATTGATTCAAATCATAGCTCAGGAGAAGAAATTATTGCTATTCAGCATTAGTGCCTTGTATTCCTAAAAAGTTGTCTCTAGTGGAGGTCACATTTAACTCAGGACCCTTCTCCAATACTAGGTCTGCAAAGCTGCAGATCTGTGCAGGTCCATGGTGCAGTGCTATCGGCCAGGGTCTGGTTGAAACACACTGGTGGAAGAAGGTGGAGCTGCAGGAGGAAATCAGAAGTGTGTTGTCCCAAACTGGGGAAGATCTCTCTGATCAACGGTTGGAAAGATCTTGAGCAGGAAGAAAGAATTATGTTTCATACTGTATCAAACTTTCCATGAAAGCGAAGTAGTTTCCGTGAAAGAGCAATTAGGAAAAAAACTAGCAGAAAGTCCAACGCAAGCTGTTTTCCTTTGATATTTTTTCTTTTGAAATTATATCAATAGTGTCTTCTCAAAATGAATTTCTTCAACGTTCCTGTGTCCTAGAAGGGGAGCACCAATGGGCTTCCAGTTTCAGGCTTAATTTCTTCTCCATTTTGTAGTATGACACATTTATCAAATAACAAGAAATGAGCAGGTGAGAAAAGCATTTTCAAACCACATGTGCAAGCAGAGAAAGAAGGCAGTTTCTGGCTGATACTCATCATTAATCATACAACAGAAAACCAACAAATTGTGGGTTGCTTCACTGATGTGAACTAGGTCTGTGGCAGTGCACTGTGCACAGACAGACAAGGATAAATTCTAGATTGATTTAGTCTGCAGCTTAATGGGAAGAAAAACTGTTCTTGAGCTGACTAGGGATATTTCATCTGTTATGTTACCATATATAAGACATTTTTTTTGTTGCATACTGTGAATGTATTTAGCATCACGACATAATACATTTGCATTGCCATGGCTACACAATAATGTTATTTTGGTTGTCCTAGGAAACACAGAAACAACACCTGACAGTGGCTGTCAAACCAGTTTGGATGGATGGATGATTGTTTTCTCTTCTGTCCGGCAAAATATCTCCCATCCCTTCCTGTACCTGAAATAACAGAGGTTCTCGTGGTCATGGTCTTTATCATGATCTTTAAGAATCCATTCACACACAATGGGCCAGGCACTGCATTCATGAAAGCGTTCGGCCTATATGGTAAGGGTTTTCAGTCCGTGGCAGTGGTCCAGCAAGACACTTTTTACCCTTGCTTAACATCAAACCTGTGAGAGGTCCCAGTGAAATTGATGGGATTGCTCGTGTGCTTAGAGTTAAATGCGTGGGTAAGTGCTTTGCTGGCCCGATGCCGAACGACAAGTAAATGACCAGCCCTTGGTTCAGAGCGAGCATCTGAGAACTTAAGAGAAGTTGTGGCTGTCGATTTTGCTTTTAAAATGGGGAAGAACACATTGGTTGTTTGTGGGTTTCTGTGTTTCCAGCTACTCAGTCATTCAGGAGAGTTTTATTGTTTCGGGAAAAAAAGATTGGAGGGGCAGCTGAAGGAGAATGCTCTCCGCCATGGGAATGTGTGTGTGTTTGTGGAATTGTTGTGGTTGTTTTCAGGGTGTTTTAGCAAGTGTTCGGCTTCTGTCTCTTCTGCTGCTCTTCTGTGAAAAGGAAAGTGAGAGGCTAACGTCATTATTATGTTACTTTATTGCTAATGAAGCCTCATTTGTAAATTCTGTCTTTTTGACCACATGCACAGCTATGGACAGAGACCTGATTTTTCCCCATGTCTCCATAAGGCCTGGTTTCACTGAATGCTATAGCTTGAATAATTCAAGTTTTTGTAAAGAAACTTGTATTAGTTTTGTAACACTGTCTCCAAGTAATAAACGTGTAAATGTAATTTTTCAGTAAAATCAAGTTCACGCTCTATTACACAGCAAAAAAAATCTTTTTTTAAAATATAGTTCATCTTACATGCTCTCGCTCATGTGTCCCTGTTTACTCATGTTCGTTCTCTTACGGCCACATTTGCCAAAAGCAAAGCATTTCAGCACATAAAAATATCTTTAGTCTGTATTTATACATGGACCAAAATTCCTGGAGGAAAAAGTTGATAGTTTCAAGCATGAGTCCCGTATAATGATAAATTTTGATTCCCTGTACATCGCTTAGTGCTGAAAGAAAATATACCCTGGAATCCTGCTGGCCTTTTTCCCCAAGGGCCTGACCCCAGTTACTCCCAGTTACTGGCTCCATACAGTGCTGTCAGCAAGAATAACTGCTCTTTATGCTGTGCAAAGCCTTGCAGTTTACCCAAGGAGCAGTGCCTGCCTGTGAGATTGAGGAGGAGGGAGCAGAGAGGAGTAACTGGACTTGTACTTCAAGAAATGGTTCCTTTTTCTTTATGAAAGTGACTTTTTTTTTAAGCATTCCTTCCCTTACAGCCGGTGTTGTTTTTTGCTTACACTAAGATGAGCAGCGTGTGAAACAGAAGACAGACTGTGCAGTAGCTTATGCTTACTACTTGGGAAAAAAATGTTAAATGTCTGTGAAGAGGAATATTTTTCACTAGAAGTGATGCTCAGCGGGTGCTTTGTTCAGGTAAAGAGGCTGATAGGGAAGAAAGAAGGAAATAGAGAAAGCAGTACATGAGCCCCAGAATTTTTACATGCTTTCTTTGCTGGAGAAAGGGCATAGCTGTCCAGTCCTTCAGAGATGGCTTGGGTGTGGTGGGCGTTTCTGGCTCCGATCTCAGTGGACGCAACGTTGGGTGTCAATAGCACGCAGAGCAGCACATCTGCATTTTCTGGCTGGGGATAGTTGATTTCAATGCTACATCCATTTGGGGGGAGTAGAGAGAGAGGGAATCTGCTCCTTAGGGGAGGAAATCCGAGGAAATGCTGGTGCCAGAGCTCTTCAGTGCTTAGTGCCTAAACTACACAGCGCTCAAAGCAGATAATTAAGCGCTGACTTCAGTTCTCTTCCGTATTAAATTAATTTACGTAGGTTTCTTCAATAATTCATTTTAATTTTATGGTGTGAGAGTGAGAAAGTAATCTTCAGAGGAAAAACGAAGGCGTTCAGCAAAACCTGGGGATGCTCACAATGTTCTCCTACCTCTGTGGCTGTGCGAGGATGTGGTGCCGGTGCTTCCTGCAGAGCCAGGGACCTGCCAGGGGATGGCTCAGAGCACCTGAAGTAAGGGCTGAGCTCACTCCCAGGGCTGTCAGGAGCCCAGCTTCCTAATGTGTGAGCACCTGCTGCAAATGTCTGTAGGAAGGATGAAGTCCTCTGACGTCCCCGAGCCGAAGGCTTGAGTCTGAAACTGGTGGACCTATGACATGTAGTAAATCAGTGCAGACCAGTATCAGGTTTAATTCTGGATGATGTTTGCTAGTGTGGACTGATCAGTTTACCACCAAGGCTAAATTTGTTGTTGGGTTTATCGTGCATAGATGTAAGTGGAAGTCCTGGAGGCACTGAAGTTATGGGCAGAATTTCTGTTGACCTAGTGCCATGGTGTATATATTCCTGGGCTTTAGCCTGTGCTTCAGTTACACAGAGATTAACGTAATCTCCTGTCAACTTCAAGGAGTTTGAGGTCTCATATCCCTAGAGTCTTTACTCTCTCTTCCCCGTTGACCTTCCTCAGTAACTTTTCTGATTTATTTTCTCTTTTATAGCTTAACAACTTCACTGTGCCATCCCACGGGATTCCCAGCACTTTCAGTTTCTCAAACACCAAGGAGCTGTCTTCGTGTCATTCACATCTCCTTGAAACAACTTTCTTCTGAGCAAAACTTTCCCAGTAAAACTATTAATCCGTGGTGTGATGCTCCTACCTCTTTTCTTTTCTTGAACATTTACCTAGTGAATGAGATGTAATCATAATTTCAACTTAAATGTTCCAAGACATAAATCTTTTTCTAACATCTTGGTGAAATACTAGACAAAGTTATGTTTCTCTGTGTTCTTTTTTCCCCAAAAGCAACTTGCAGTGTCTGGTTGCAATGAAAATGAACCCATTAAATGTGAAGAAATATTATTGTAAGGCAAATTGATTCCCATTGCAATCAAAGGAAATATTTAGTGTGGTATGTTGGCATGAAACAAGATCCAAAGATTTTTATGATCTATAACCTTTATAATAGTGATATATATGTTGGCAAAAATACCATTTGATATTCTTTGTGTGACATCTCATTTTCTACAATGTATTCCTTTTTAGGCACTTGACTGAGGAAAAAAATATTGACTAATCAAAACAAGACCATGTACAAAGACCCAAAAAGTATGAAAAGAAGGAAGAAGAAATTTAATCTGTAATAACGAGGTAAGATTACATAAGAATTCAGTGGCAATGAAAGTACTTCTTGAAATAATATAGCTGTCTGAGCAGAGCAATGCTTGTTCATTTCAGTGGTCAGTACTACTTCCATAATCATTTCAACAAAACACTATGTGATGCAGTGCAAAAAATTTCTGCCCATTTATTTCAAAGTCATTTAGTCCAAATGCTCTGGGTGAAGTCCTGGCCCCATTACAGTCAGGGGCAAAACTTCCACTTAATCCAATAGGCCTAGGATTTCACTCTCTCTGACATTTTGCTTGTGTTTTTCTTTTCAACTGGATGACAAAGATTTAAACATTGGAAACAATGCAAGCATAAAACAAAGAGTAATTCTGTTTTGAATGGAAAACCAAAATGCAACACTTGGTTCTGAGTTGCTGCTTGGGAGGTTTAGTTCAGAAAAGTTTGGTACTTGTATTTTGTTCACCAAAGTTGCTGTACATCTACATCATACTTAAGTGCACGCTGGTATTTTCTTTGGCTTCGTGGAAAGGTGTGCTTCCTTTGTGGATATGTATTCATCCTTGAAGTAGTAAAAATGAGTAGTGCCTCTTGGGTAACTGATTTGAACCAAACTGAATCAGATCTTAGTCCCTTGCGTGGTTTCTCTCATCTGTTTCTTTCTGTGCTGCCAAGCAGCAATCCAGTAGGAGCTGACTTGTAGGACAGAGTGGTGCTGAGGACCCGTTTTAGAGGGTGAGGAGTTACTTTAGGTAAGCTCTAATTTGCTCCTCTTGACTTAGCAGTTGGAGCACATCTGCTGCTTTAGTTTCATCCAAAAGGAGTCCAGTTTGTGTGCTCTGAGGTTGTTCTTGGATGTGAACTGAAGCACGGTAAGTGCCTCAGAAGCTCACTCTTGATCCAGGCTGCATAACGTATGTGTGCATGAAGACTGTGCAGACACAACTCTTGTTGCCTTAGAGAAGTTTTCTTTACTTTGAGGTTTTCTTTAATTCTGTCTTTTCTTTCTTTCCTAATCAAACTACTATCATTTTATCCTCCCCTAATAATTTCCTCTTTGTGCTGTAATACCTTCTCTTTCCCGTGTAATTCCTTCATTGGCCTTTCATCAACCCGTTTGGGACAGTGCCGTATCCTTTATCGTAAAGCAAGAAAGGAGGCATTTCTTTGTGCTGTATGGCAGAAGGTATATCATCTGTTCCATCATCGTTGACCATGCAAACACGTATTTCCAGTCTATAAATTAGTCTTCTCTATTACTGCTGTTAGAAAAGCATCTTATTTTTCATTTGTTCACCGTTTTTTGGGATGATGATGACCATTAAGGCGTAGCAGAACTCAGATGTTAACACTGATGAAGTGCAACAAATTGACATGCACTTAAGGTGGCTAGGTGTGCTAGGTAAACAGGTATGAATATAAGACAGCCTAAAGTTGGTTGGATATTTATTAACATTCATAAGGTTAGAATAGTCTACAGTTTACTAAACTGTGTTGTTTATGTAGTTTATGCATTCTAAAGGTGAGCACAATACAGTGCAAAAAGCAGATATGCAATGAACTTTAATGGTGGCAAGCAAAGGGACAAGTTAAAATGAAGGAAAACGTTACAATTCACACATCTAAAAGCAAAGTGATGTGATTAACCATCAGAGAATATGAAAGACACGTTAGGAAAGAGGTGCTGCTGAAGGAAAATGTGAGCAAACCAACAGGACCCAGCACCTCAAGCCTGAGACTGACAGAAGAGCTGAAGAGTGCCTTCAGGTTTTCTCTGTCTTCTACAAGCTCATGTTGTCTTCTATCCTTCCCGCAAACTGGGAGTTTGTAAACTAAGAAATTCCTCACCCAAGAGGGAAGAAGCTCGGAATTATTATTATTATTTAAAATGAAGGAGAGGAGAGCCTGAATGAATTAGCAGTGATGAGCTTACGGCACAGAACTTGCAGATGAGTTTAACAGTTGGACTACTTAACAGCATAGACGTGTATTTACAGGAGTGCAGCTAAAGGCACGATCACCTGGGGATTTAATGGGTTTGTGCTCACAGAAGTTTGCACTGACAATAATTTGGCCCAGATCAAGTATTTGTTTTACAGCTAATACAATGGATAACTCATTACAGTGACAGTGAGAAGGTTTCTGAATGGGAGAGAAAGTTCAGAATATGGCAAAGTGTGCACAGACACAGGTCTACCATCCTCCCATCTCAGGGTGCATCCTTCATGCTTTGTGGTACCTCGCGGTGCCTCACAGTGCTGCCAGGAAGCAGCTATTAGCTTATCATTATAACCAAAATCAATATGGGATGAGAATAAACAATACGCTGGAGGACTCATTATTTGTCTTCCAGATGCAGGGGGTGAAGAATATATGGGAGTAACTGTTTGCCTTACAATAGTTATATTCTGATGGCCACAATCCAGGCCCTGACTAATGGCTTTGAAATGCTGAGGACAGAAGTTAAACAGGCATCTAGATCCCGGACCTCGCTAGGGAACCCCTGATTAGCACATGGAGGGTGAAAAGCAAGGGAAGCACTGAAACTTGAAACCAGGCCAAGAGAATAAAACCCACAGGGCTTGCGGCTATTGCGGGTAATAATAAAGGGACTGTGGCCATAGAAGGGTGAAGGAAGGAGTCCAGGGAAGGGTAAATCAAGGAACCAGAAGACCTGAGGAGGCAGATTGGGGTCTGGCAGGAGAGGGTTCTGCTGCACGTTTTGGTCGTGACTTAGGGAAGGCACTGTCACCAAGTGATGGATCTGCATCAAGACTTGCCTGAGTCTTTGCTGCGTAAGGACGTGTGGATGAACGATGGTCGGTGCAAGGGGAAGCCATGGGAAGCCGTAAGTGCCTGGTCAGAAATCCAGTGGGTAAGAACATTACAAAACCTGCCAAACACTGTTGGGAATTTGTTTAATGGCTTTATTGAAGGAGGTTTTCCAGATTTCCAGAATGCTGTGTTCTCCTCATGCTGTCTAATTTTTCATTCTGAATCTTTTTTTTTTTTTTTTTT
>WBMW01004504.1:0-103143 GCA_013396635.1 Penelope pileata | reverse complement strand
TTTTTTTTTTTTTAACTTATAAACAGCTGAACACAAACCAGAAGTTTCACCAACTGTCTGGCAGACTCTGCTGACTTTGGGGACAAAAGCTCAGTAAATTAATATTCTGGTGACCTTTGACTTTGCTCCATGTGCCTTAAAAAAAAAAAAAAAGAAAAGAAAAGGAGAAGAAGAAGAAAAAAATTAAGTTTCTGTAGCAGAAGTATATGTGGATGACCATATCCTTGGCACAACTGAAATCTTCTGAGGCATCGCTATAATTACATTCCAAAGGTTATCTACATCTTGGTGTAATTATTCAGTTGAAAAATGATGTTGAGCAAAAAAAATGAGGGAGTCTGGGACTAATGGATGCCTGGCTTGTGTTCTGTTTTCTAGGTTTGTTAAAAGGTAGCTATTGTAGGCATACTATCTGAATAGTTAGGAAAAATTCAAAGGAAAAAAAGGTAGGAAACGTTAGAAATAGAAGCATCTTGTTAGGCTGTGAGCAAAGAATTGCAGGCTATGCTGAGAGTATAGGCATCTAATCCATTTAAGTCAAACGGCTAATGGTGTAAAGTTTCTGCATGGTGAGACCATGGTACTTTCCGTCAAAGTTCAGCTTGAGAAAACACCTAACCACTGCCAGAAGCCCACGGAGAGGAAATTTCTCTGCTTTTCTTGCAGAGATTTCACCATTTGTGTTATTTATGAGAGACCAACCAAAGCCAGGCCTGATACGCTGGACACTGAGCAAATGGTACAGTAAGAGACAGTCTCCCTGCCTTGAAGAGATGTTACATAAATACACAGAATGCAAAGGAAAGAGGGAGATGTAGACCACAGCTATCAAAGCTGTGATGGAAAATGACACGCTAATTCTCTATTTTTGGCAGAGGATTATTATTTAGGGATTGGAAGGAAAAGGAGAGATTTGTGGAAAACAGAAAAGGGGAGGAGAGGAAGATAAGGGCAGCTGTGGGGTGAAGCAGAGGTGAAGGGACTGTGAGGTGAGAGTGGAAGAAGCTTGGATCAGAGGAGATCACCTCTGACTTTTGCCTTTGGGTTCTCCAAGTGCCTGTTCTCATGCTGCAAGGCAGGGGAACAGGCTCTTTTTCTCTGAGCCCTCAAGAAGCTGTTCTCACAGCTTGAGTGGGAAAGTGAACAGAGTGGTGTGGTACGCAGGCCTTACAAGCATCATGTAGAAGAGAGTACAGGGAAGTTTGTTTATTTTCCTAGAATTGTAAATTAATTTAGATCATTATAGTCATTTGAATGTGATCTCACTCAGAGGCAAGATTAGTTCAATTTGCTGCATATAAAGGGAAAACTAAAGTAGAAATTGAGCCCTTGACATTCGTTATGTGAAGTTTAATTCATTTAGAGATTTAAGACTTTTTAGTAAGTTCTGAACACAAATACTTGATAGTTGGATGTGTATTTTTAGATTATGGCCGAGAACATGCCCTGCCTGAGAATTGCTAAGTAGTGTAGAACTGTAGAATCATAGAATGGTTCAGGTTGGAAGGGACCTTAGAAATCATCTTGAAGATCTCTCTTCATCCTATGAGTTGTATAGAATATTCCAAAAATCTTTTATATATTATGTTAAAGTGGCTGTCTTTACCTGTCTAAAAATTTAGTCTCCCATTACTGTCCATGCAGAGATGGGTTCAGCATTTATCCCAGAACTCCAGGCTCAGTCAGTAAATACCAACAAACAGATACAGTCTGACTTTCTAGGAAATACCAGAACAGCCCTTTCACCCTGGCAGCAGCCTTCCCTGTTCATGAGGCTGAGAGCCCCTTTCTCATCAACCACAAAATAACCAAACACCAGGAAGAAAGCTGTCCCGAGGCAAAGGCAGCTTTCCAAAAGATAAAATAAAGCAATTTTGAGAAAAAGATGCAAAAAGCTTACCCTGAGCAGAAATCTTTCCCCTTCAGAGGAAGGACTGAAGTGAGACTTCCCAGTTCTTAATGGATTGATATTTGCTAGTACAGGGAACTGACAGCATTAGGAAGAAGTAAGAGAGGCAGGAGTGAAGTTTTTTTCTACTTAGACCGGAAAAAAAAATAGAAAAAAAACCCAACAACTTGCAAGTCAAATGCAAAACACGTTTCAGTGTCCAAATTGCTTTTTTGTAAACTGGCATTGGTTTATGGTCAAAAGATAGGGCAGTACTCACTGAATTTATGGGTGGTGAGTGTTGGTTTCCTATAGACCTAGACAGGAGTTCTTTTATTGGAGACCTTATCTTGGCTGACTTCCTTTCCCTGAGATGGTAGATGAGAGGATCTTAATAACCATAGAAATCAGCCTGTCATTCATGGCACGGAACAGGTGTCATGGCGTCACTCCACAGGGCCCAAGCTGCCTGGCTTCTGTGGGTGTGTGCAGGATCGCACCCGTACGGGTTCATCAGTGTCACAGTTGTCCTTTTGTCTGAGCATGGAGACACCTGCACATGCACAACCTCTTGTAAATGTGGCACGCACCCATTCTTCTCTCCCTAGCAGAAGACAGCAGGTCTGCTGTGCCACGGCTCCTGGTTCATCCACCACATCTCCTTCAGGGCTGCATTGTGGTAGCTGTAAACCAAATCGCACCATCTTTCTGAGCATGGATGCACCATGCTCCTGAGAGCCTGGCTGCGGGCTTCATAGAATCGTAGAACATCCCGTGCTGGAAGGGACCCACAAGGATCACTGAGTCCAACTCCTGGTTCCACGCAGAACCACCCAAAATTCAAACCGTATTTTTGAGAACATTGAACAAACGCTCCTTGAGCTACGGCAGCATGGGGCTGTGCCTACTGCCCTGCAGAGCCTGTTCCATGCCCACCACCTCTGGGGCAGAACCTTTCCCTAACCTGACCCTCCCCTGACACAGCTCCATGCTGTTCCCTTGGGCCCTGTCCCTGTGAGGAGCTGCAGCCGCCATGAGGCCTCCCCTCAGCCTCCTCTGCTCTGGGCAGAGCAAACCAAGGATCTCAGCTGCTCCTCATATGTCTCACCCTCTAGACCCTTCCCCATCTTCACAGCTTTCCTTTGGAGGCTCTCTGATAGTTTTACATTCTTCGTATATGGTGATGCCCGAACTTGCACACTACTTTTGGTAAGGGTGTGGGAACAAGCGGCCTCCTCCTTTCCTGAGGAGCCCTCTTCTCCTGGGCCATGCCAAGGCTGGGCCACGCCACCTTGCTCGCTGATGTCTGTGGCCCAGCTCACGTGGCTGTGCTGGAGTGCAAAGAATCTCCTTGGAGAGGCACCTGTCAAGAGAAAGGAAAGAATGCATTTCTCCAGCTTATTTCCACCTTGGGCCTCGTTATAACAAAACAAGGGCTGCCAGTTGGACCAAAGTTGATCAGAGCTGGGAACTCTGTTTCTCCGGGAAGAGCTCCAAGACCACCTTGCGCACAGAGCATCACATCATCAGGACAACCTGGAGTCCCTTTGGTCGTGGCTGGACACAGACCAGGGTGCTTCAGGTGAAAGGTCAGAGGGTTTAAAATTGCCTTGACACAGTGCCCTGTTCTTCCCCAATCCTAATTAATGATCTTGTCTCAACCCTTCTCACAATCAACTCCACTGCCGTAGCTGGCTGGCCAAAGCCTGCACCTGTCCTCGCTCCCCTTGCAGGCTGTCTGCAATTCACAGCCCAGAAGCAGCCCTTCCATTGCCTGAGATTAGGTTGCTGCTTTTTCCAGGCAATGGATTAAAAAAGGAGTTTGAAAAATGAGTTTAGCATATGACTGTCATGCATCATTTAGTTTTTTATTTTTTAAAGACTAACTGGAAGGTCCATCTACTGCTTGTTTGCCTTGTGCATGTGAGAAATGGAATTTAAATCACCATTTTGCTTTACAAGCACTTTGTAATCCCAGTGTACTGAGGTCCTCTGTTTTTCCAGGAATGGGAACACCAGGTCACTGGAGCTTCTGCAGTTATCAGAAGTGATGTCAAGTGTAATGACAAGATTGTCGTAGGTGGAAACACATGGCCCTAGAACCAGCCATCCTGCCTTTCTGGGAGGAGACCCTGCAGGATCTGTTTGCTTTGGCTTTCTTGGATTTGCAGCGTGTAAATATTCTGAGTTACCTACAGCTCGATTCATCTTCTCACTGCAAAAGTGGAATAACCTCCCAGAGCCTTTCACAGCCTCACATTTACAAAGAGCATGAGGTTTTTTCACCCTTGTTTTGGAACTGTATTTTTTTTAGCCTCTTTTTATTTGTAAACTCATTGTTTTAGTTTCAGTTTGCTGCCAGCAGGCATGCTTTCTAGCTTAAGCTCCATGAACGTAGGGGTTTTCGTGGACCGCAAGCTGCTTAGTGTGAGGCAGGGCAGTGCTGTGCTTACACTGTGTTTAAGGAATCATTAACAGAATAGTCTTAGCTGATACATGGGTTTCCAGTGATATGTGGTAGTAAAGATAATAGAGCTTTCATTGTGAACTGGGATGTTGCTGTGCTAAGTGTTCAAATACAGAAGAAAAAGTCCCTGCACCAAAGATTTAGACTTCAGGTACAGACAGATGCCTGCAGACTGAGGAGGGGAATAGGTTGAACAAGGCAAAAGGACCATACTGGTGTTGTTGTCAAAGACGCTTGTGAGTGTCCTGGTTGTTTACAGGAGTCTCGTCCAGAAAGGATTAACGAGAAATGAAAACTCTGGTTGGAAATTCAATGAGCAACCAATGAACTCTGCATCATCAGCCAGGGAGCTGGAGCCAGAGAGAGGGAGAGGTGCTTGGGAGGGCGTGGGGCGGCCCTCAGAGACTGAGGACAAGTACCAGCTGCAATGAGAGGCAGTTCTGAAGTGTTGATTAGAGGCATGAAAAAATCTGCACTGCGCTCAAGTTAGCTGTGGGAAACTTAAATTGTGGATAGTGATCCTGCTTGGTCCTTGGCTTTAGATCTTCAAATATTGTTCTCAAGCAATTTTTGGCTCTCATTTCCTGGTGTCCTTCATAGGCTGCTGAAACCCCTCCCTTCTGTGCACCACAGGTACAACTCATCTTCCCTGGCTTTTCCCATCTGAAAGCTCCAGGTCTGGTGTAAAATAAGTGCTGCTGCTCTACCTTTGCTCAGTGGAGAAACAGAGGCAAGCAGCAGACAGACTTCTATGGTAGCAGCCTGTAGCATGGGGCAGGTGAATTATTTTCTCAGCATCTTTTAGTCTGTGTGGCTAATTTTATCAAGACGTTAACTTTTAGCTGAAAGGAATCCTGTGCCAGGTCTCCTCTTTGACTAAATCCCTTATTAAGTATCTATACATTTTTTAGGCATTAAAAATAACTGTAAAAATGTAGTGAAACTTCAAATTCCCATGGATACCCAAAACTACTGCTTCTAGAGATGATGTATTTGCTGACCCTTGTAATGAACTGAAGTTGCGCCCCATTTCCCATTGCGTTACCCTCATAACGATAACATTATTCTGTGATGGGGGCTTAGGTAGGGAGAACCAGAGTCTACAATTTTCTCTAAGACCTGAGGTTACTTTCTAAATATTAAGGCTGCACTATTTTTTTTATTTTTTTTTGCAAAACAGATGCCACATAGTATAAGATGTATTTTTATCTAGAGCTGAGCAAACACAAAAATCCGCAACCAATACTGTCTAATACCACCCCCAAATGTAAGTAGTGAATGAAAATAATTTAAAAAGTCTTCTGCATGGACTTTCCTACCGGTTCCGAAGAGCTTTAAGCTGTGGCATTTATCTGGGTGTCTCCACAGGCACTGATGTAAATGCCAACCACACCGATACGGGTATTTGAGTACTGATCATTTGAGCACTTACCATGCTTATCCCAAAATGATGAGCAGCCTCACCAGTTTCCGGAGATGCAAAAGCCTCCAACGTCTCCAGTGCAGATGTCAGCACCTCCTGCCAAATCTCCAGCTATTCTTTAATGCTAATATGTGCTTCCAGCAAAAAGGACTGTGGTACAAAGACTGTTTAGAAGATTGCACTGTGGTTTTCCATGTAGAAGTACCTCGATGAGGAGTAACTAGCAGGTACTAGGCGTCCACTTAATTTGGCAGAAAAAAGTCCAAATAAAAACCACTGGGGATGAGGCAGATGTGTTTAAGCAAGGAACAAGCCACCTCCTGTCTTGGTGACTTCAAACCGAGATGACTTTGAGGAAGTTTTGTTTGAGCTCATGCACAAATTGTGCTTGAAGTGCTCATGTTCGTGACTGTGTTTAGAAGAGCTAAGTGGGTGAAATACAGTAACTTGCTAGGCACAGAAATAATATAACCTAACGTTTCCTCCTGACACTCAGACGTTTCAATTCCTGCATGAGGTTACCTACTCCCAATCTCTTATTATATCATAGCACTTCATCACCATCTTCACAGTAATTTTCTTCCCAAAACAGCCAATAAACCCTGAGCCCTCAGGCCCAAATCTCCTTATTTCTTGTGAAATAAGAATTTGTTTTCATGCAACCGTTTTCCATTCCTGCAATCTTCTCACTGCTGATCTCTGAAGTCTTCTCAGGTCTACTGAGGGCGTTTTCTGGTTTTGCTTCTGTTTTGCAGGCAAGGTGACCCGTGGCGCATGGCGACACAAGAACACTGGATGATGACATCACACAAGTGCTGCACCTCAGCTGCTCCTGCTGGCTTCTGCAGGACTTTCTGCCTGCTGGATCACCAGTAAGTCAGCCTCCGTGTACTGGAAGTATTTATGTTTCAGAGAGATGTTGTAGGAAATGCTCAGACTGTACTCAAACAATAATTTTAATGTTTATTTCAACCTGTCCCAAAGTTCATCCAGTATTTCCTTGACTGTTTGTCTAATCACTTCGTTAGTGCTCAGCAGAAAACAGGAAGACTTGTTTTGGTCTTTCATATGTATTTCATGTAATTATTGTGATTTTAAAGAGGTGGAATAGATTCTGCAAACTCTAGCAGATTTTTTTAAAGGCAGAAATGTGAATTGATACCCAAAAATAGAGTTAGAATTGAACTCTTGAAGGAAAATCACCTTCCTGTGTTGTTTATAAGACACACAAAATTACTTTGACACTTGTGTTTGCCAGCAGAGGAGCCCACTAAATCTGTGATTGCTCATGAAGAAATGAATCACTTTGCTCATGTTGGGAAGACAATGATAGAGAAGATGACCCTTGTTAAAGGTAAGACACATTTTAAGTAATTCTGCCTTTGGTTATAATGTTGGCATGCAAAGTAAGATTTCTTCATATGAGCTTATTTTTCCTCTTTGCTTATTTTCAGAAGGTGTTTCACCAGTGTTGATAATGGCCATCAAAACATAAATTATGTGGTCAAGAACTCAGATATGATGGGAACTGCCTTTTTTTTTTAATAACCATTTATTTTCAAGAAGTAATCATCACAGCACACCCAGGGTTGAACTCGTGTTGCTGTAAATGCTGAAAGGAATACAGCAGTGGGCTGCATACCTTGGTGACCATTTTTTAGTGTTGTTGCCACTCAGGCATTCAGATGAGTTACATTAAATCGCTTATGTACTTTTTTTTTTTAGTTTGAGCCATCAGGATAGATTCTGGACACTGCTGAACAGTGGCCCCTATCATGGGTCAATTTTAGTTTTCAGCATTAAAGTTTAGAGGGAAACTTTCTTCTTTTGGTTTCTGCTTTTTGAAGATGCACTTATTCTGTGCATTGCACAGTTAAACATCCTTTGAATCCCAAGAGTCAGTGCTTCTTTAGGAGCACATGCATAAGGGCTTCCTTTATCATCATCCATTGTTGTGAAGAACCATTGCTTACAATATCCATGTCTGCTTGGTTAAAGAGAGAAGGCATTATCCATCCAATCATTTGGGGGTGCATTTTTTCAAAGTTTTGGGCAGTCATTGGATTTGTTGATGTGTGGTGCATTCCAAAATTCCTTGCAAATTTCTTGCAAAATCATGCCATCCATTACCTTGTATGTATACATATATATATTTATGGCTCCATTAAAAGTTGCTATCATTAAGGAAAGAAACTATTTGTGAGATCTAAAGGTCTAGGTTTACAGTTTTACTGACTTATTGAATGTTTGATTAATATGTCATTTAAAAAAAAAAGTTTGCAAGCCTATTGAGTGAATGTTGATGAATAACATACTCTCAGAAATAAAGAATAGGTCGTAAGAAATAGAAATCATGTCTGCACATGCCATTGCAATCAGACAGCATTTCTGATTTGTTGACCACTGTTCAGCCACCTTTGATAACAGCAGTGAAAATTACACTGCGAGGTTTGCCAAGGACTGAAATACTAAGATGTGTGTCAGACTTCTTGTGTAAATTATAGGTTCCTTCCCACTCCTTTTCTAGATAGAATTTTCCTGAAAAGGAAAAAAAAAAAAAAAAAGTGCATGCTTCTTAAACGTTGATTTCCTCTGCTTCAGGAAGTTGGCATGCAGCAAACCACTTCTAAATCAAGCTGCAAGCCGGTACTGTAAGAAAACAAAGAGTTTATTGGTACCAGACGTTTGTAAATAAGTAATTGACACTCATGCTATAACAACAAGCTATTCCAAAAAAAACAGGGAGCTGCCAGAATAAACAAGTCTGCAATGAGCTCCATCCAGAGCTGGATATCCATCAGGGTCGATCCCATCAGTGGTGGTCACAGTAACAGCTCTGGGACCAGCTGGAGTTCTGCAGCACAGCAGCCGTCTCCTGCTTTTGTCTTGTTCCTTCCTGCTCTGCAGCCTTCCAGTCGGATCCCTAGGCACGGGCAGGCTGCTGGCTATGGCAGTGCTGTCTGGACAATGTTTCTGAGGGTTGGTGGCACATCCAAAGCCTCTGGAACTACTGGGATTTGGACATGCAGAGAGCCAAGGTGAGATGAGTGCTGCTGCAGGGGGACAGAGGCGCAAGGTTTGAGTTTTTGAGGGAACAAAGTCACTCACTCTGGTGTTGGATCAGTGCTGAGAACTGTGCAGGATGAGTTTGCCCCTCCTTTATTCTTGGTGACTGCATAGGATATGGTGAACACACTTTTTATGATAGCATCTGGTTAACTCTTGATGCAGTGTTCCCTTCTGCCCCCATTTCAAGCTTTTGGTTGGCTCTCCCCAGTTCACCCTTCCCCACCACCACCACCACCACCATTTATTTTCTGTGCTTTCTCCTTCCCTCCCTCACTGCTGCTTCCAGCAGTCTCTGAAAAGCAGGCAGAGCAGCGAGGCGAGAGGAGCCACAAATGATTTCAGGGAATGACAATAGTCATGCTAAAATTGAAGGCAAAATGTAAGGTAAGAATGGGTGGAGGGACTACATGGAACTGCAGGCACTCCTTGGTCGCAGTGGACATGTTAAAAACTGTGTTAGGAAATAGGACACCTGAGCAGAAAGGCTCTGTTAACTCAGTGAAACATTCTGGTTAGAATGGGGGAGTGCAGACCGTCGGAACTAACTGTTCCTTCACTCTTATCTCCTGCAGCTTCAGGTAGATGCCATACATCAATAAGAGCGGTGAGCTCTGAAACAAACTTTTCCTAGTTTGATTTTAAAACAAAATTAATGACAGCTTTCAATGGAGTGCAACTGCAAAAAAAAAAACCCCAACCAAGCAACCAAAAAAACCTGCATTCCTTTTGTCAGGGACTATGGGTGTGACTGGCTTTGTGCATCTTTTTACTTGTCCTCACTGCGGCCAGTTATTTTCACAACAGTTGGCTGACCCTCCAGTTTTTCTGTTTGTTTTAAATGAGGTCTTATTGTCTACACCAAATGCTCTTAGAGAGGATGTTCTTTGAAAGTTAGAGGGTAGATGTTAAGACTCCTAAAAGCCTTGGCTTAGAGTACCTGCTCTGTGAGCTTCTGCTGGCTTTGACCTTCAGGATGCCTTTTTTAAGTGGCTTTCCTACAAAGAAAGGCAACAAGAAGGGATGAAAAAACCCAAACCCCTAAGTTTTCTTTGATAGAGCTTACCTTTCTGATTGGGGTGAGGATGCAGGTTGTGTGGAGCTAAAGAAGAAAGGGCTGTTGGCAAGGTAAAGTTTAGGAATGTCCCTTCTCAAGCCTCAGTCTCTGTTCAAGAAAGTTCATGTATCATCTTGTTTCCACCCCCCCCCCCCTTTTTTTTTTTAATTAAAAGACAAAAAGCAGGAAAGACAGAAAATGCTGAAGATGTATTGAATTCCAGTGAATTGTGGTTTTTAGCATCAGATTCTGGGTGTACGCTGTTGGAAGTAAAGTACATAGATCTATTATTTTAATTGCTTTCATTAAAAAACAAAGTTTTAAATCATAAATACTATAGGTTGCAAACAACGTAAGACAAAGCAAATAGTACAGTAATAGATACACGCCCACATATATACTGTAAATCAAATATATGCTGCTGTGGAGTAGAAATCCATTATTTTTGGAAAGTTGGTGAGTGTTTCCAAATAGCTGTTGCATTGCTGAGGCTATTCTAAGCTAACAGGATGAGTATTTGAATTGTTCAGCAATAGTCTCTTCGGCACTTGTGTCATGACAGCAGATTTCTGAAATGTTACTCAGCCAAAGTCCCTCTTAATTCCTTTGATGAGTGAAATAGTGAGCGAGAGCAATTATTTCCAAATTTAGCTGTTCTTTTATTCTTACACTGAGGTATGTTTCCCTGGAACGTTAACTGAACAGCCTCTAAACACTCGAGCTTCAGCCTTGCGAAACTGCTTGCCTGCTATTCAGTTCTGCTGTTACTCGGTGTTTGTGGTGTGCAACGAACTGCCTGGGCCTATTGTTTTCATTCCCAGATTAAATCTCTGAAGGTTTTGGCTGTCTCAAGCTCCGCTGAAGCCATCGGGTTCTGAAGATGCTCACAACTTTATTGTTTCTTAGAAGTGTTAAAATGTTCCAAGGAGGACGACTACCCACCAAAGACAGTAAGGGACAGGAGCAAAGCCTTTTCATTTTCTACAAACACTGGTGTTACTTGGAGACCATTTTACTCTCTAATTGTACATCTGTGCGAGCACAGGATTCCCAGAAACAAGTACCAGCAATATTGAGGTCATTGCCCAATAACCACCACAGCTTTTGTTTTGCAATAGTTATTGAGCTCCGCAAGGGTTTTCCTGGGCTTAAAACTTGACTGTTTTTAGAAGCAATATTTTGGGCTCTGTCAGATGGATTGTTTCGTGTTACTAGAGCTGGATGCTAGTGTCTGCCTTTTCAGATTTGCTAGCTAACATATATTGTGGCAATGTACTTGTATGCTCTAACCTATAGCAAAGTGCCATGTAATTTGAATATTGGCTGAACCCACTGCGAGCCTCTCAGGTTTGTGTTGCTATCCAGGGAATGTGGCTGAGCTCCTTTCTCATTAAGCCTGGTCGATTGAGCACTATCCATCCAGGTGTATTACTTTCAAATCTTATTCTTGAATCTTTAGGTGGAAGTTCTCCTAAAAGATGCATATAGATATTTGCCATTTAAGACAGTTTTGGACACAGGGAAATGACGTGATCATCTTAAGATGGACTTCATGTGTTCTACCTTGACAGCCTACGTAGTGCCATGACATAAGTGGGTTTTTCACAAGATTCTTTTTCATGTAGCACTAAAATGTCTATATTTTTTCCAATAGGTATGCACATCCCTCCAGAAAGAACTACTCTTCCTAAGCAGCAGGTAAGGAGAAGAATATGGGTAAAAGATTCGTGGAGAAAGGGGAAAGGACATTTAATATATTTCATCTTATTATACATTTTTCTACATTAAAGTCAACAGGCTGCAAATATATTCTGCTACAAAGCTTTTTGTAAGAAATATCTCTATAAGAAAATACATCTCATTAAACATTTCCTGTAAATAAATTATCCCAAATAACTAAGTTTTGTAGGAGGAAAAGGGGGGGAGGGTTAGGCCAATGATAAGAAGAGATAAAAATAATTGCTGAGAGTCCATTTCTGCAACCCCGCTGCTCAAGCTGGGTTACATTTTATTTTACGTGTTGTTGCAATGAAAGCAACAGAGCTCCTCTGCTGTGTGTGCTGTCAGTGTAAACAACACTTGCAGAATTGGTTCTTGTACTTTTTTAATATCTTGAAATTGTGCTATTTCTGAACCTTATTCCTGTTTCAGTTACTGAACTGGCAGGACTGAAAGATTCAAGTCTGACTGAGACTTTTAAAAACCAGAACTTATCTCAGAGCAGTTCCTTATAGAGGACTCCAGTAAGGTAAGAGGCTTGTGAATTACTCTTATTTAGACTCTCGTGAAAGATAAAGGCAATGCAGCTGAGGTCTGTGTTCTCATTAGGAAATCTAAGTAAGTCAGGGGGTGTATATAAGCTGTAGCTTTAAAACAACCACTGGTAGAGACGTGACAGTGAAAAAAAGTGTCTTAGGTATGGGATGATGTGGTCTTAAAACTACATATTGGTGTACCCGCGTTCAGAGCTGATCGAACAAACAGAAAAGTCTCTTGTGTTACAAAACATGAAACTGGGTAATTACACTTACAGATTAGCAGTAGGTCAGTTATAGAATCAGATGTCTTTGAAGAAACATCAGTCTCTTTACCAAAGTCTATACAAAGGAATACTTGCAAAGACCTGCGAGGGGAACCGAAGCATGGGGACTCCATTTTTCCAACCGCTACACAAACGATGTAGAGTTGTTAGCTGTTCCCACAGTCCATGTACTTCCATCATTCCTGGCAGAAAGGTCCAGATTGAGAAGAGATCAAGTTCAGGTCAGATACACGCTGGAAAGAGGTGTGCTGCAACATCACTTGACGCTTAATAAGTCATTTGTGGCTGTACCAATTGCTTGCATCTTTTTCTGCAGGAGAGGAGGTGCTCACAAGAGCCAACTCGTTTTTCAGTTTGCTGTCTCTAAGAAACAAATCCATTTATGGTTCTGCAGAAGGCACTGATAGCAAACTGTAGCTCATGGCTACTATTAAAATGTAAAACTTTGAGTTTAGAGCAGTACGATCTAAATCCCCCAACAAGTGCCTACATCATCTGTTGTAGCAGCAACAGTGGCACAACTTCATAGCTCGTAATGTTAGGTGTTCAACACTGCACTGTCTCTTTTGGAAACGTCTATAATGCAAGTATGCTTAGGCAAAAAAAAAAAAGTATATTTAGGGCTAATGAGCAACTGCCTGTATATAATTCTGGATTTAGCATGCACATATTTGTTTCATCTGTTCAATCCAATGTATACTAGCAGTAAATCGAGACAAATACAAGCGATTAAGTGTCATACTATGACATTGAACTACATAAAGCATTTCAGTTCACCTAGATATAGGAAACAAAACCCTGCTTAAATGCCTCTGATTAGAGAAACTCCCGCTGTCTTGAAATCCCGAGATGGCAAGCTTTCACCTTTTTGTGAGGGCCTTGGAGAATTTTGGAAATTTAGCACTCTTGTAGCACTCTTGTCCTGCAGGAGTGCTTTCTTTGCTGAAGTGTCAAGCCTGAATGACAAGAGTGCATGGACATTCACAGTAACTGTATTTCCATCCCTCACACCTGCAACATATAATACTTCAGTCACCAATAATGTGTTGACAGACAAGTCTTCCTGACACGCACTGCTTCCTATAGGAGTACAAAGTATACAAGTTATTTAGCAGGCATTGCCATGGTGGAAAACCACTGTAGCCCCTACCGTGGCCCCTGGAACATCATGGGACAACACAGCAAGGTAAGTGGCGGTAATTTCCACTGTACTTATTTGCATGCTAGCATTTCCCACAAACTGGAGGAGTTATTTACAGAAGAACTGCACAGTGGGAAGTCTCCAGCTGCTCGTGTTTTCCACTCGCTCAAAAAGAAAGGCATTTGGTGTGACTTTTTTCTACTCCTGCCCTATTACGTTAGCCATTCCTCTTTCTTGTGCAGTCCGCGTTTCCCACCATGCTGTGACGCATTAAATACACAAAACCAGTCACTTAGTACTCGAGACCATCTTCCGTTCAGATTTTCTGACATACGTGAAGTCTTGATTTAGAAGAGGAGGTCGCGTCTTTCCATACTTTGCAAGACAGTCCCTTGGCACAGTCACACCGTTGGAAAATCTCCAGTCCATGGGAGCCTTTCTTGCGCTGCTTGGTGCACACCTCTCCCTGATGCAACACAGGCTTGCAAATTTTGGTCCAGAAATGGCGAGCACAGCAGTGTCCCTCAATACAGTCTGATGACCGTAGGCAGGGATCGCCTTCATGTCCTAGAAAGAGCAACCAAACTATTTTACCTCAGTGTGAAAGTACAGGTGCAGTGCAGACTGATGCAAATGACACTCAGAAAAAGGAGAGATGATATTTCCATCTGTGGCTATTTGAAGGACGTAAAGACAAAGAAAGAGATGAATTAGGGTGGTTCAAGGAGGTAAGTGAAGAGAACTGCCCCAAGCTTTAGTAAGGAGAAATTCAGCGACAGGTTTGTGAGCACGACGACAAGTGTCTAACTACAGAACTGCTACAAGAGGAGGATGTGCACCATGTTGCACAACTGAAAAATGGATTTTCAGTCCCCTCTGAGAAGAAAGCAGACGCTATTTCAATCAGAGGTATTGCTAGTTGGCGTTAACTCGCTTGTTGAGTTGTGCTTGGAATTTTCATAATGGAGATTCACAACCTGTGAGATTACTGTGCATTGCTGGTTTGTGTTGCTGTATTTAAGCAGCATAACACTATTCATAACAAAACAGTGAAGTGCAAATGAGATCTCACCTTTTATGTGCGACAGCTTGGACTGCGCCCTGCCTAGGTTCTGCCATCCCAAATCCTTGCTGGCATAGTGGTTGTTCTTCTTGTTGCGTGGCCCCTCCAGTGCAGGGATGTGAGGCGTGAGGATGTTTTCAGTCATTGGTACACAAATACCTGCAAGGAAGAGACGGTCAGTCGTAGATATCAACAAAAGGAAAAGCAGCTAAGGAGCATGCTTGGACCAGGATTGGGACCAGGACCACGAAAGTGATGGGGTGCTGTCAGTGGTCCCCAGCCTCAGGCTGCACTGCAGCTGTGCTTCACTCACTGTCACACAGTCTGAGCACCTGGAGACGGCCTTGGAGACACCTCCCTCAGGTCTCAGGAGAAGACTATGGGAATGCAAACAGTGCAGTTGGAAGACACACCCCCAGAGAGTAGCTCAGGGATTCGTTAGGTCTCTTTTGCTTCCTTCAGAATATGGGCTCTTTGCAGATTTCCAGTGAATCAAGACACACTGAACATAGTGCTAGAGAAAATGCTGTGATTTCTGCCAGTGGCTTCGTCATCTGAGGGCTTCCCCTCACCAAAAGAGGAAAAAGTGTGGTAGTACACAAGCCTTAAACATAAGAATACTATTAAAGAAAGCGAAGTCGAGAAAAGGTTTAAAGATGCATTAAAAAATAATCGATTGCAGTGCAAGTTTTTGGAGCAGTGGAAGCGATAACGGTGGCTTCAGGCATGGGAGTGCTTCAGGGAGGGGGAAGAGGCAGGGGAGAAGGCCTCTAGCATGGCACAGCTCTCGAATTTCAGCTCCTGCTGTACTGTCAGAGCTGTTCTTCTCTTCCCTTCCAAGCCTGGTACCATCCAGCTCTGCATTAATATGACAGCCTTGAATCCAGTCACTAATTTTGCTCCCAGATGGCCCCTGTTTCTGCATGGCGAGTTCAGCATGCAACTTCCCTTATCCAACCACACAATGGACATAGAGCTCTAAAATAGAGCAGCGAGGCTCATTTCTTACACAGTTTTGATAATCAGATCTTACATTTGTTTAGAAATAGAAGAAAAAGAGGATCATTCAGCAATTTGCTGAGCCAAAAGAAAAGGGGCCAGACAAACGAAGCTTAGAGCTGATGTTATTTTCAGCATCTGAAGGGATTTTTATCTCGAGTTAGACAAGGAGCTGCAGTCACCCAGAAAAAACACTTCTGCTGAGCACACTCGGGAGCCTACGTTCAGGAGATCCTATCCAAATGCTGATGGAGGGAGAAGAAGGGACGCTGGACGTACCGTTGTTGCAGCGATTCCCAGGGCAGCACATGCCATCTCTGTGGCAGCGCTTCTTCTTCCTCCGGCACAGCACGCACGCCGACGCTGCCTGGTGGGGACTGTGACAGTACCGCCCGACTTCGCACTCCTTGTCGTTGGTGCAAGGATAGACCTGGAGGGTGGGAGGAAAGCTTTGCAGTGAAGCAGCGCGCAAGGCGTTTATATAGTCAGTTTCCGAAAAATTAGATGAAGAAACCTGGGGGTGAGTTACCAGCCACTGAGCTAGGAGATGCAGGTAGCTTCACAGCAACCTCATGGCAACCCTTGGGCTCAAGCTGCTGGTGGAGCTGGGTCACTGCCTCAGGAATGGCAGAGATGCAACCAGCTCACAGCCTGGGTGGTTTCATCATTTCTTGCCTTAAACATATGTTGGCACAAGAGAACTTCTATTTTTATGGATTTCAAGATACTCTGTTCTCTGATTCATAAACAAGAGCTTAAAATTCTACAATGAAGAAAAACAGAGCCAGAAAACTCTTGTTGATCACCGAAAGCACACTCTGCAACAGGAAACATTTGAAGGAGGCATTTATCTTCAACAGGTGCCAGGTAGGATAAGGAGATCACCATTCTCACAGTCAACATCTGCACCACATTGGTACAAGCTCCTTCACAACTGCATCACCCCTCTCTGATCCCACCTCATTTGGACTCTTTGGAAGCAAACATCTCTGATCAGCATTTCACTTGGGTAGCCTTTACTCCATTTATGTGGCATCTGCCTTAAGCTTGCTCTGCTAAACCACATCCCTATAGTGTATAGCACAGACCGTCTGGTACAGCACAAAACAGCTTGTGCATACAATTGCCTGCAAGCAGAGACACACACATACAATTCTCCCCTTTTCTTCAAAACCAACGTTATCTCATAGAAAAACTGACTCCTAAAAAGAAGGTGTGAAGGCACTGTATTCTCCAATAAAAAAGAAAAAAAAAAGCTTATTCCTGCAAAAGGAAAAGACATGATGCTTTAAAGAGACCTGATGACACCACCACGTTCCTTTTGCTGTCTCCCACACAGCTTCAACCATGCTCGCTGTCTGCATCTAATTTTACTGCCTATTAAATTAATCATAGATTTTTTCCATTCCTCAAAATTATACTTGAGGAGTTTGTTTAGATAAGAAGATGCGAATAATTTTGGGCACTTTCTGGAAAATGATGTTTACACTTCCTCAACTAATTTTCTCCAGCATTTTAAATGAATCAAAAAGCGTTGCTTTTACTGTTTTCAAAATGACTCCTGCAATTATTTATTCAACACAAACAAAAAGCTCAATTGCCTAATTCTCAATGTAGAAAGATTTCTTTTAAAATTATTTTTTAATCAAGGCTTCATAATACTGTTCTCAGAGAAGAAAAGCTTGGAGGCTGCTGAGAATTCACTGTGAAAAGCATTCTTTTAGATGGAGGACTTCTCTGTCTCTGTGCTATTCTCTTGAGAACTGCAGAAGAAACGTCTGATAAAGCCATGCTAGTGCCTTTAGTTGGGGGGAACCATGCCATTTTCCATATGGCTTCATTAATTGCATTCTTTCTCAAAATGCATTTTGTAGTAACTGAAGAGCTGGCTGGATACTTCCAGAGTGCCACTGCTCCCTTACTTCTGCTCTCTGAATATGAACGTCTTTGAAGAATGAATCCAGAGTGCAGCTGTTTGGAGAACGTGACGTATGTGTAAGGCTTTCTCCCTTAGGAATAAGCATTTCCTCAAAAGTTCATCCTCATTCATCAGAGAAGGTCAAATCTTTTAGCTTGAAGTAGTGATAAGAGACAAATGCAAGTGCTCACCTGTGTGGTACTCTCAAGGCATAATTGGATTCTACTTTTCTAGCAAAGCGGACCTAGACAAAGCGCTCTCCTCTCAACCTTCTTAGTCCTTTTCCTCATTTTCCCAGCAAGAAATCATTAATCCCAGTGAACAATTACGATGTAGTTAAATTGGGACCTTACTAAGTAACCGAAAATGCAGAAAAGCAATTTTGTATGGATCTGCGCATGGTTTTACTGAGTTTGGAAAATACTAACACTGCTAGCAGGGGAAAATGCAAATAAAAACCAGATGAACTAGCTATAACCTGGAGATGAAGGCATTTTAGACCCTTGTCTGTCATCAAGACCTTCATAACCGCATCTTTTTTCCAACGTGGGCATGTGGTATACACCTGCGACTTGTCAGCAAGAAGCCGACTTGCAGTTTTCTTTTGGTTCCTCAAATAGCTTTTAAAAAAGAGTTCCCTGATCCTGAGTGCTGCTAATGAATGCTCTTTCAAACCGTATCTACTGCTTTTCTTTTAGCTTTTAGGTTGAGTGACATTTCAAAGATAGAAAAGGACGTGTTCCTCTTTGCCAGCTCTCATCTCAGTCTTTAGAACGGCAAAAGTAACAAAAGATAATTTTGACATGAAAAACCACCAAGAGAAGTGACACGACTCAGCCTTTAGTCCCACTCTAGAGTGCTGTCCTAGATAGAGGTGGCACTCCTGAAATTAAAAAATAATCCAAAACATTCGCCTACCTACGGCAACTGCCTGCAGCACATCCACAAATCATCGAGTGTTGCATGCAGCTCGGACGACCACTGGCAAGTTCCTTCAAAACCCTAAAAGGCCAGCTGCCAGCCAGCTCCATCAAAAAGCTTCTTGCAAATATCTGATGCCATCAAATCCCTTGATCTTTCTTCCAAAACCACCATCCATTTGATATCCTAGCTATCAATCATGGGGAGCTTTAAATAAAAGTGCCTACATAACCTTATCTCCTAGTCACTAGATGTTCATTGGAATAACTCCTGCCTCCTGCAATGTAATTTCTCTCTTCACAGCATTCAGTATTAAAACACAAAAATAAAACAAAATACAGCGTGTACACAGCCTTGGCTAACAGCAGGGATAACGCGTTCATAATTGTCCCACTGGCAGCAGTAGCTGAGCATCTATATATAAATATGTATAAATATTTTAAAATACACAGATATTTTAAAATACAGGATGAAGAAAATGTATGGGTAGAAAAGTATATACTAACAGTTGTCCATGCATGAGTCAAGGTTTTCAGGAACTCTTATACCTCAGTGCCCAAAACACGGTCTTTACGTTTAGAGAATAGCAGAGAACATTTCCTATACACGATGCAAAGACACGAATCAGTCCCAGATGGAGAGGGAAAAAAAGCAAGCTGTAAACCAGCTCTACTTCCCCTGCAATGATAACTAATTCTACAAGGCACTTCATCCCTTCACATTCTTCAGCTACACATATCATTTTCGGGTCGTAAATCTCTATCCACTAAACACAGCTTTGATATTATGGGAAACCAGATGAACCTGAGATAAAATACGTAGCGCTCCCTGAAGCTGCATTTAAACAATCTTTTTTTTTTTTTAGCCCAGATTACAGGCTACCAGGCCACTGGTATTGTGGCATAACCTATATTTGCCTGTGAGATTCACATTTTCAGATCGTGTTGTCTAATGAAGAGCATCATTTGCTGAGATGTTTTCTTCTCAGTCATTCCAATTGCTTTTGTATTCTTGTATGAAAGAGATATATTTAACTGATGCTGCTCTTTCTGAGCCAGGATGGCCCCTATGCCAGTTGACCAAAACTAACCTTTGCCAACTGGATTACAGCAGCACAGAAATGTTAACCTTTTTTTTAAGGGAAGATGAATCTCCATCCTTGCCCTTCCTGAATTTATATTCAAAATGCCAAGAGCACACGATAGAACTACTCAAAGAAACTGATGCAGATGATAGAAGGGAAAAATTGCTGATTTTTTTTTTTTTTTATCCCTAGTCCTTCCAGGACTACTACTGAGGCTCTTCCTTTCGTATTAAATTCACAGTGAGGCTGAGGAAAGAAGTGACTATCTGGCTATCGTTACAAAGTGCCTAATGCCATTCCTTTGATTTGTGGAGTGTATAGAAGCGAAGATTATTTCTACCTTTTCCTTCCTCTTATGCCTGAGGGGATCTAACATATCACCTTTTCTACACTAACTAGCAACGAGGCTCTCTTGATGGTTGTGCTGGAGTCATTTACTCTCCTGCAAATTCTGTGTGGTCAGCCTGAACCACCGAGGTTCACCACAAGCTGGAGCAGTGGGAAGTGGTGGGACTGGCGTGCAGCGGAGCCAGCCAGCCCCAGCCTCCCTGTCTGGCACTACAAAACGTAACGCAGGAGCACGGCAGCGGGGGGGGAGGAAGACAGATGCTGTAATGTGCTGAAGGGTGAGTGAATACTCTGATGGCAAGCATTTGACTGAGCTGTGGGAGATAAGGGCTTGAATTTCAGCTTGGCCTCCAGCAAATATTTGAAGACAGTATTCCAGGCCTGTGTCTTAGTCACCAGGCTCTCATTTGCTCATACTGTGATGTCTCATTTGTTTTCATGCTGAAGCTACTCCACGCTGTACTAGCAAGCTATGTCAGAGAAAAGCAGGAAGAGCAACTGGCATTTTTACCTAAGCTGTGTCATCACCTTTTTGTAGCACAAGCAGTCCTAGACACTGCTGGCTTCAGCCCCACCTCCAACACTGAGAGGAGCTGTGCCTAAATGAGTGATTTGGTGAAACAGATACCACTATGGGCTGCCCCAGAAGCACTTTTAACTCTTTTTCTTTTCTTTTCTTTTTTTTTTTTTTTAAACACATCATAAAGTCCAAGTGCAAAGTTGGTCCTGGCAGATGATCATGGCTACTACCACTCCCTGCAGGAGAAACAGCAAGGTTATTCACTACTCTTTTTCTGTGGACACTGCGAAGCCCTCAGAAAGAGAAGTCTCATGTAGAGGATATTTAGATTGGATCTTAAGAAAAATCTTTTCATGGAGAGGTTGGTCAAGCATTGGAAGGGGCTGCCCAAAGAAGTGACGGAGTCGTCATCCCTGGAGGTTTTAAGAGACATGTGGTTATGGCACTTAGGGACATGATTTATATTGGAAGCCTTGGTAGGTAGTATTAGGTGGTTGGACTTCATGATCTTGAAGATCTTTTCCAATCTAAATGATTCTATGAACCACATAAATGACAAGGACACTGTGGTTACTGTACTGGACACTTAGCCAACATCCCTCTGTCTAACAACTGTTCCATTTTAGTTCCTAGAAACGGAGCTGAAGAACAGGAGAAAAGCCTACACAGCTGGAAAATAACAGCACTACAGAGCTATCAGGTCAACCCTTCATTGCACACACCTGGCAAAGGGGTAGCAGCTATTGCAAAGGTGAGACAAAGGGCACCAGGAAATGGACACACAGATTATCCTAGGAATAGTCCTGCTTCCTAGGTACCTGGGTATTAGAAATCAGATTTAGGCAGCTACTTACAGACTTGTACATCCCTTGTAATCCCTAGTTAATTATTAATACCCTATGCAAATACATGAAGCATCAGGTTAGGCAATCACATCCAGCAGAAATGTCTTTTTCTGCTGTCAAACAAAATCTCTTTTTGAACTTACCTATATATTCACACCATGCCTGTGAGACGGCTTATGACCAATGAATTACTACTGCAACTCCCTTGTTCCTTATGAAGGTTATTTTCCCTATGATGTCCATCAATTGTACTTTTACAAAATTCAAAGCAATGGCTGTAAAGTGAGTGGAAGCTGACCTCCCTACAGCCAGTGTGCTAACTGGATGATGGCAACTGGCCCGAGCTGTAGGCGAGAGGACAGTTTCCACCCTCCACATCAGAGATGAACAACAGAGCTTGTTGGTCTTTTAGTCTCAGGATTATGCACATTGCTCAATGTCCCACAGCCATCAGGCACGATGAAGCAACCAACTGGTGACCACCTCTTCTCCTCACCCTGCCTTGGACAGGACAGAACTCTTTTTCTGAGCAGTGACTTTGTCCCTGTAGGGCCAGCGCATGAAACAGCTACGGGGTGCCAGGTCTGCTTTTGTTTTTCTCTCTCTCTCTGAAGAATTAATTAATCCAAAGTAAAAGCATGCCAACGAATTAAGAAACGCAAACAGATGTTTTAACCAAAGAGCCTGATGTCAAGAATATTTAGGAAGAATGCAAGCCATTGTTTGACTCCTTGCTTAGGCCTGATCCTGGGCAGGGATCTCAACATTATTTTGTCTTTTACTGATACTGACGGGATGGTTGCACACAACGCGTGGCCTGTAGAGCTAGAGGAACACATCACACATCGGATTTGCCTCACTAGCCTCTTCAGAGAGGGAATGAAGATTCTCTCTATGAAAATCAACGAGAAAACGTCATGTAGTCTTGCAGGACACAAATCTTCGTAACAACAGAAACAAGAACTCTTCACTTGAGACCACATAAACTGGAGAAAGCAAAATGGCAGCAAAAATTAACAAACAGAGAAAACTCCCTACTCCTATAGCTTTTTTCCTTCCAGGCAGCCCAACTGCTTTCTGATAGCTTTTCAAACATATGCAGACAATCCACGTCTGACTGACAAACTTCTCCCCTTCCTCCTAGCTGTGAAGCAAGCGTGTAAATTAAGATGTGGATGGGAAATGACCGTCGCTTACTACTATTTTGTTTTTAATCCCAAATGAGAAAAGAGCTTATCAGCAGCCATCTGGAGCAGCGCAGTTTTCCCACAGCACTGCTGAGGTTGCTTTTTTCTATTCTTAGTTCAACACAAGCGTAGATGATAGCGAGGGATCTCACTGTGCACAAGCAGAAAGCCGCAGTTAATTTATCCCATGGAGGAAATCACGCTGTGCTCTCAGACAGCTCCAGACATGGATCCTGACTCAGACTGATCTCACCAGAAACTCTCAGTGACTGCTGTGGCACAGACCATTCCTGAAAGCAAATCTCACAGTAGTTGCAGTGAAACAGATTTACTCCCTTCAGTTGCCATGACGAGCTTAACGATTCCATTTTTCTTACAAAGCTTCTTTTTTTCCTTTACATTAAAACATCTCTGACCTAATTCTCTGCCAGACCCAGAGAGAAAAGCACCATCCTCTGCCTCTAGATGAAGCACAGGCACTTTCTTCTAGCAATAACTAATCTTTAACTCTCCAGCTTACAACAACACTGCTGTTTATGAGGTCCGATTCACAGATTGACAGAGTGCCGCATCACGGATGTGTCTGCTGCAGCCCCCAAAGATCACTCCTTCAAACTGTGTGGCTAATGGCCCCAGAAGCCTGCATTATTATGACAATAAATACTCGTGTTTGAAAGTAATACTCAATCCACCGCTAGACCACCAGGGGAAGAATATTTCTAAAACATGCAGAAGTCCAGCTCTCACGATTTGCTGGAGCCAAAGAAAACTCAGATCATAACAACCAAAAAACAAACCTCAGTGAGGTCTCTCTGAACCAGCAAGGCTGCAGGACTCACTTGCAGAGTCCTGACTCAGGCTTTCCTCAATCCCAGCAAAACGTTGTGGAAGCAACCTCCTGTTCTGCAAGCCTGGAATGAGTTATATTTTCAAATGACTTAAAGGCAAGCACACTATATCCAAAATGTGTTCAGATCTATGTCTTTTGTAACACAGAACAGCATAAAACTACCACCAGGGCATAGCATATATATATGTGTGTCAGACACAGCGTATAATACATGTATACTATGATACATAAATACATATATATATATAGTTGTTCCCAAAGCAGCACAGCTATGAGTTTTCCTGTTCTCTCACACCTTTAAGGCAAATTACCAACCTCAGACTCACACTGGTGTCACTTTGCTGAATCATCCCATTTCAAACAAAACATACTGCATTCCTTCAGCCCCATACACGATGTATACACAGGTGCTCAAGCTTTCCCTCCCTCTCTTGCTTCATGACCATATTACCTAGAACTGCTTCCATCTGAACGTTTGGAGGGACCAGGAGCGTCTTATGCTGCAAACATGAATCTTGGTTTTGAAGGAGGCTTTCTGCTCCATAAAACTGGTGCCTTACAAAGGGCATGATTAAAAGAAGGTTCAAAAGTTTGGGGGAAAGTCAGTTTGACCCCAAATTTTATGGGCATTGTTGCCGTAGGGTTCATATTGCCTAGCAGCAGCAGTGTTACGATAGAGTACGTCAAAACAATGTTAGGTAATCTTTGAAGTGAACAATGTAGTGCTAAATCAAGGCGACAGGAAGCCTCCAGGTCTTGATTTTATGTCATTTTAAAACGCATCACCAAAGATTGCTCGAAGAATAAAGGTTTGTTAACACACACTTTGTTCTATGTCCAGCCTTTTCAGCAGACTGTTCTTGTCCTTTTATCTCTGCCTTTTCCCCACCCCTTTTCTGATGGTTTTGCTTTTTAGTTTTGACTCTAATTGGCTATTTATCATCTGTTCCAGAGTAGGATTCTTCTGGCTTTTTGATCAGCATGTTTACTGCCATGGATGAACAGTGGGTTGCCAAAAACAGCCTTCCCTCTGGATCTATTAACTCTACAAGTATGAGTTATTTTATTCAGCTAAGAATATTATCCAGATGGAAACAGCTAGCAGATCCTATGGCACAGAAAGCACCAGGCATTAAATCGCAGGTAGATGCTCAGATATTGCGGCTGGGAGTAGAATAACATTGCTGGGAACTGGCAGCAAGTCACCGCTCAAACACCTGGGTCTGAACATCCCCAAATCACGATGCACTTTCAAGGCAGAGCTTTTATCAGGAACCATCTATGCAAGCATGCATTCAGCAAGAAAGATGAGATGACAGCTTTACCTTCTATAGTGCAGCTACTGAGGAAATGAACTTCCTTTGCTTTTAAACATTCACAAAGTCTTGAAAAAGCAAGGGGAAAGCCCTGTCATACTGAAGTCAGTGCGAAAATTCCATTTGTCTGCTGTGAAGCCTGGAGACAGAACGCTTCCAAGTTATGAACATTTGTGCAGTGTCTGCAGCCCTCGTCCTGGAAATGACTTGTAGGTATTCCTTGCAGAATACGCGTTGCATTGCAGAGTTCACAGCCTTTGAGACACCCGTTTTCAAAACGCAGTTTCTCTGGCCCTCCTGTTCAAAAGGACAGCCCTGAAGAAAACATGCGTTCATGTCAGCTGGAGAGACAGCCAGATGCTGTACGTCTGAGGAGCATGAACCGCAGTCTCCACTTCAGCAGACTGCTGACTGCGATCCGACCTTGTTCCTGAGTGTCAGCATTTTTATTCCTCTCCCTGATGGTCATTTATGTGGGAACACCTGGCTCATACGCCTCTCTTTCCATCGCCAGTTCTGTCCCTACACATCAGAAACTACCATTGTCATCTGAGATTCAAAATGCCTTCGCTCCATCTCCGCTCTGTGCGAGGGGAGCTGAGAGGGACCAAGTCCCAAATCTCAACCTCCAAAGCACCTACAGAGAATGGAGATTGGGCAGCAAAGCCCAGCTTTAATATCGGAACAAACAGACAACACTGGGACATCTGCACTGGTTCCCACCCTCATTCCAACAACAGAGAACTCACACTACGAGAGCAGCAGTGCCCATGCAGTGGGACCACCTGCACCGGGGAAGGGCTCGGGCACAGCCCCCATCCAGGGAACCTCTGTTGGTGGTTGGATGCCCACCACTCCCCATCCAGCAACAGAAAAAGGAGAAATTGTAATAATGAGGCTATTAAGGCAAATTGTCACACTCTACTCCAAGGAGACCAAAGATGGCAGAAAAGGAAAGGACCCTGACAGACAGCGTCATTAAAAAGTCATCGTGCTCTTGTTATATGATTAACTTAGAGCTGCCTACCCAACTTCAGCCTGTGGTAAAAAGCTTAGCAATCAAGGTTTCAACACTATTTACCATTTTTTCCCTTTTCTTTTATAATGCTCCTAGCTAATTTTGCACAAACAAGAAAACATGAACAACACAGCAAGGCAAGAATAACTTGTGAGTAAAACCAGATGAACACTCACATATTTACATAGCGTAATGACTTCGCTATTAATTCAAACAAACCCAGGCCCCAATTCTCAGAAGAGAGAGCTGAGCACATGCGGTCCAGGAGGCAAGAACAGGGTGGCTGAGGCTGCACCGATGTCTGCAGCCCCTGAGCTAGTAGGGGCTGCTCACAGTTTTGGTCTGCAATGGCCACTGAGGGACCATCTTTCATTCCAGACATTGCACTCCGACTACACCCTTTTCTTGCTCTTGAATTAACTATATATAGATCTGGTCTCCGTCCTCAGAGAAAGCTGATTCTGCAGCTAAGAATTCTATTTTTCCTCTTCCCTGCTACATTTTGCCACATCTTCTGATGGTGTATGTTTTCAAGCACTCTCTTCTTTTCTAAAAATAATATTCTTTACGTTGACCTATGGAATCCCTTCCTTGTTCCTAGACGTCTTGGAAGTCAATCAACACAAAGTCATTAAAAAGTTTAATCCCCTGTGCTTGGCACAACATCAGTCTGAGAACAGTTCCTTTGTAACAGTCTTTGGAATAAATATCCAGTAAAGGTTTGATTTTCCTTAGGCTGGTCACCCACACTCTGTAGTGGGTGGCCCTTCCATTTACCCCAGTACTGTATTGCTACTTCTGAAGCTAAGCCAGATGAAGCAACCTGATACTACTTTTTACTTCATGCAACGTTATAGTAATGAAAAGCTCCACGTGTATCTGATACCTGTTAGGAAAGCTGAAGAAACAGGAACCATGGCAAAACTGTACCACCTTCCTGACAACTTTTATTCTGCACGAGTTGGGCTCTCCAGGGCACGGCACGCTTTGCTGGCGAGCGTTTTTAGCATTTAGATGCCCCAGAGTGCAAACACAAGGGTTGGCCCATTCCTGAACTCCTCCTGTTGGTATCATTTACCTCACAGCCGTGCCCAAAGGCAACGTCCAGGTGCTGTGCTTCCCTGTAATTCTGTGTGGTCAGTTCTCTACACGAGCAAGACCAAACAAGGGCAGAAAAGATTGTAGGGGTTTTGGTTGGTTGGTTTTCTTTGCTTCCTTTTCCCCCTTTCCTTTCTTTTACACAGATGGAAACAGTAGAGATTAAATGGCTCTGGCATGCCAAGGCCACATAAGAAGCCCACAGTACACAAGCAATTCTTTTCCATCCCCCATTCCTTTTTCTGAACTTGCACCCTTCCTTTCAGATGTGCTGAATGTGACTCTGTACCTTTGACAATTATCCCCTTTAAACAGGGATACAAACACAAATCAAGGCAAGCGCATTCACCAGCCAAGTTTGAACAAACATATTCCTGCTTTGTGGTCTCACCCATGAAGTAGATTACACATAAATAAATTGATTACCTAAAGCATACTCTACAGTTGAACACAGACTACTTAACAACTGCCATACATTTCTTACAGCATGGATACGTGCAGAGCTTTCCGTAAGCTCCACGCTGAAATCAACTGTTGACCATAGCAAGGGAAGGTTTCCTTGCTTACTTTTTTGCTGGAGTGTTTGCTGGTAGATAGAAAGGGGATGTGATTTATTGTTTGTCTTGTACTTCATATGCAAACCTAGACAAAAAAAAAAAAAAGAATAAAGAAAAAAAGGTAGATTTAATAGGTAGATAAAATATTTCTAATCGCTTACTGCACACAGAGCATGATTCACCTCTTAGGCAGTGGGTTATTCCCCTCGTTACACTGCAGGGATGCAGAAAAGCAGACCAGACTGATGTGAATGAGAAGTACTTATTTGCTAAAAAGTAATGAAGTAATGCTAGATGGCTTTCCTCAGTCATGAGAAGGGTACTTTTCCCACAGCAAGTAATTCTCTTTCATTTCCCTGCTCTTCAAATTCTCCAGGAGACTGGGCTGCACAGAATGCACTGCACTCAAAACAAGTGGGACCCCACATCTCCGTGGCGAGATGCCCTTAGCACCACTGTGCTCTGAAGAGCTCTCAGGCTGAAGGGTTTCTCCCCACTTGCACTGAGCCAGCAGTCACCTCGGGGCTGGCTGCACACCTCTGTGGGAAGAGCTGCAAATCCCACCGGGCAGCTCTTCACATCTGCAAGAGCCTAAATTCATCTGGGTGTTTACAAGTTTTGTGAAAAACTAACAAAAAAACACAACAACAACAACAAAAATGCAGCCTTTCATGTACACCTCTCACTTCTCAAACAGACACAATTCCCATTGGCTTTAGAATATTTTCCCAAGTAGGAAAATCAGCCCATAGCTCTAACATAACACAGCATCACTGTTAAAGTGTTAGAGCATCTCCTAAATCAGTTGCTGCTGCAACTCAGCATTTTGAATCCTGTCCAGATGAGCACGAGTAGAAATGCCTCTCCCTGGAAACACTGAAATAGCATTTTCACTGCTGTTTGTAGTATCAGTGGCAACAAAGGTATCAGCTTCTCTTGCATCCTGCTTTACAGGTGCTAATTCTCCTTTGGAGGGCAGATGCAAAAGCTAACAGAGGCAGGAATCACTCCCTCTGCCCCAGGGGAAGGAAGAGCTGCTGCAGAATCCCAATTCCTGCAGTGGGAAGCTGCTGCTCTGAACACTCCTGTAATCCCTTTCCAGCACTTGGGCGATGCAAGGCCTCACTAGAGTTATGTTGTTACAAATCTGCATGTATGCAGCCATGGTATATTGCAAGCGCTGGTTTTATTCCTGAAAACCTGTTATCGGTGCCTTTAGGTCCACTGTTCTCATTTTAATCAACAGAACCACATTTAAACATGACATTCTCAGAACCTGGCCCCGAGGCAAGGCAGTGCTCTGTCTTAGAGGGTCAACAATTAAAACACACATCATGGAGAGGTACACCTTGTCACTAAAGGAAAATCATTTTCACTGTTATGATTCATAGTCACAGCATGGTTTGGGTTGGATACAGACTATCCAGGTCCAACTCCCCAGCCCTGGGCTGGGTGCCCCCCACCAGCCCAGGGCCCATCTATGGCCTTGGGCACCTCCAGGGATGGGCACCCACAGCTCTGGGCAGCTGAGCCAGGGCATCATAGTGAAAACTTTCTTCTTTATATCTAATCTAAATAAGATGCTCCTTGTCCTATCGTTATACTTCTTGATAATTAAAATTATGCGCCAAAATTATTGGTTTGAGGGTGTCAGGTGATTTTGTTGAGCTGAAAAGAATAAGGCTTATGAATCGGTCCTTATGAATTACTTAAAACTTAGCGTAAGTTGTAGTAGCACATAGGGTAGTTACCAAGATCAGATATAACTAAACTTTACCCAGGTTTATTCACAGAATCACAGAATTGCAGGGGTTGGAAGGGACCTCGAGAGATCATCAAGTCCAACCCCCAGTGGGTTCCCTTCAATGGAAGAGATCTTTTTCCCAAGTAAAGCAATGCAATCATGCTGAAGTCGACAGGCTGAATGTGGGAAAGTGCATTGGGATCACTGATATCAGCGCAGACACAGAGAGAAGTTCCCCAGTAAAGCCCTATCATACAAGTGCTGCTCATCAGTTAGGCCTTTGTGCATTGCAGAATATTAATTGACCGTGCCCGACCTAACACGTTACTGCTACGACATTTTTTCTAGAAAATTTTTAGAAAACATCCCTTTCCAAATCTTATCTCNACGTTACTGCTACGACATTTTTTCCAGAAAATTTTTAGAAAACATAAACACTCTGCTCCAAAACATCCCTTTCCAAATCTTTTCTTATTTTCCCCCATCTCATATTAACAAGATTTTCCATGGTTGATCACGAGATCTGTAGAAATAAAGGATGCAGTTAGCCCATTTTTCTTTGGAGATAGGACAACGTCTGTCCACGCACACGTTCAGTCATTGACCTCAATATTTCTCTCGTGTATCTCTAGCTATAAAACCCAGCAAAGCGCGACTGCAGGCACTGATAAATGTCACCAATCGCAGCAGTGCTACCATTGGTCGCACCAAGAGAGCCCAGCAGTTTGTAGAGTAATAGCCAGTAGGGACTGGGTGCTAGGAACAAAATAAAGAAAAGAAGTCCCCCCTGGTTCCTCTTCCACCTATTTACACAAACCTTTGCCAACTTTCTTTCCTTGTTTCTTTTCAGTGCCAGCTTCTTTTTAGTCATAGCTAAGCCACAGTTGTTTACCATATACCAAAATATTCAAGATAATTATCCTAAAGTCTTCCAGTCCAAGCGTGTATGGTTTCTAAATGAGGGTCTGCCTTCGGCCCGTCTTTCACGTAAACGCACACACACACACATGCTCATCTGAATGGAAAGCGCCTGCGTGTTACAGATCTGCAGAACGTGCAGTAGTGCCCTTATCATTCCTATCGGGTGTAACTTGAGAAAGGCTTTTGAAAAGTTCAAAAGCAAAGCAGCAAACTGTTGTTTTAATGAGGCTCCATTAGGCAGAACTCTGTTCCTGACTCTCCCAGATCACTGTTTTCATTCAATTCATGCTGTTATTGCTACATGGAAAACAGCAAAGCTATTTGTATGGTGCTGGCTGCTCGGGCACAGCCTCTTGCTCTGCGAGGGCTGACTTTTAGATGTGCCATCCAGAGCTGCTGTTTTCTGCTCTGAGGAAAAAAAAACAACTTGGTGCAAATGAATGGCTGGCCAACCAAAGGGTTTTGCCAGACAAAAGCAGAAGAAAGGTTCTAACCTACTTAAGAGATCAAAGGCTAACAGGCATGGTGTTGCAGTCTCCTTCTAACATGAATAGTCCTTGTTGTGATCTGTAATCTCCTGGGCTTGCTGGGCTTCACAATGGTTTCACACATTAAAGAATTAACACTAGAGTTAGGAGCTGAAGAGCAGGTTGTAAACACACGGCACTACAAAAATATTATGAAATGTAGATGACGGATCAGTTGGAAGAACTCACTTCTCAGTTACAGCAATTTGGGAAAACTCAAAGAAATGCAAACAACTGGTCCGTTTTGTTCACAGAAAAGCTCTGGCTACAAGCTTCAGTTATTCTAAAACACAAAGTCCACTCATTTGCACAGAGAGCAATGTCATGATCTGACAATGCCTTCAAAAAGTCCATTTTGTACTTCCAATACGAAACCTTTTCAAAGCCTAAATAATCTGCCTGTATAGGCTAACCAAGCTTATAAATCAGAGAATCACAGAGTCATAAGGGTTGGAAGGGACCTCTGGAGATCCTCCAGTCCAACCCCCTGCCAAAGCAGCTCCCTACAGCAGGGTGCACAGGAAAGCATCCAGATTGGTCTTGAATATCTCAGAGAAGGAGACTCCACCACCTCTCTGGGCAGCTGTTCCAGTGCTCCGTCACCCTCAAAGCAAAGTAGTTCTCTCTCATGTTCATATGGAACTTTCTGTGTTCCAGTTTTTGTCCATTGCCCCTTGTCCTGTCACTGGGCACCACTGAAAAGAGCTCGGTTCCAGCCATTTGTCTCCTGCCCTTTAGATGTTTATAGGCATTGATCAGATCCCCTCTCAGCCTTCTTTTCTCCAGGCTGAACAGACCCAGATTACTGAGCCTCTCCTCATAGGGGAGATGCTCCAGGCCCTTTACCATCTTGGTGGCCCTCCGCTGGACTCTTTCCAGGAGGTCCCTGTCTTTCTTATACAGGGGAGCCCAGAGCTGGACACAGGGCTCCAGCTGAGGCCTGACCAGGGCAGAGCAGAGGGGGAGGGTCCCCTCCCTCGCCCTGCTGGCCATGCTCTTTGTAATGCACCCCAGGATCCCGTCGGCCTTCTTGGCCACCAGGGCACACTGCTGGCTCATGGCCAGCCTGCTGTCCACAAGCACACCCAGGTTCTTCCTTCGCAGAGCTCCTCTCCAGCATATATTTAAGTCATTAGACATGTTTGCAACACTAGAAATATTTTTAAAACCATTACTGCATTCAGAAATAGCAGCTGTGCAACACTCCATAAATCCATGTTTTCTGCGCGTCCTGAGCAAAACCTTTTTCAATTTCAGAGTTAAGACCCCAGTTCAGTACTACAGAACAAACACATCTGAGAGAATAAACTGATTACTTTTTGATCCTGAGCCTTCCTCCATCTGTAATTGGATGTAAGGCAGCCCCTACATTTAGACTGCTCTGCCCAGCCACCAAACCTGCTCGAGCCCAAAGCTCCCATACTCCCTCATTCAGGGCTTTGAATATCAGGATCTTTGTAGCAAAATAGAAAAGACCTGCAGATCTGTAGTTAAGCCCCAGCTGAAAAAGGTGCTGGATCACTCTACTCCCTGCTGTCAGCTCTTCATTTGCTGTCCTTCAGTTAGCCACCAAATTCAAGGAGAGGAAGGGAACCTTGATTTCTGAAGTCAGGAACTAACAACACTTCAGGCAACAAATGTAATTTCAAAAAGCTCCATCACTTTTTAACGTGAAGTTGAAACCTTACCCATGAGTTTGCAAGAAGCAGTACTACCAAAAGGCTACCAACAGCCTGATGTGGACTCTCAGAAGGGAATCAACAAGAAACACGAGCAAGAAACAACTTAAAAAAAATATATATCTACTTTTCTACAAGAGCCTCATGAACAGCATATTAGCAAAGGGGAAAACTACAACAAAAAGTGCTAAGAATGAGATTCAGGTACCATTTAGAGACTGGGTGGCATCCATAACCAAGAGTGGTGACTTCAAGGGACAGTTTCTTGGAGAAAATCCTATTGAACACATGTCAGGCTAACACAGGTTCTGTATGAACACTGCCACATTCAGGATTTCAAGCTTTTGTGCTTGAAAAATGTACCACCTTTCCCACGTGCACATGCTAAACCTGTATGCAGCTAGGCTGGTTATTTCCTTTTAAAAACTTCTCTGTGTATCTACATGAGCACACAGCACTGAGAGAACATGGGGGACCATACTAGTGTATGGTGAGTAACAACAAAGAGCAACAGACAACTACATCATTTGCAAGTATCATTAAGACAATATCATTTACACTTAAAATTTCGTTCTATGGAGAGGCACAAGAGGAGCCTCAGCTTCAGACAAGACCTGCATTGTCCTGAGCAGGGTAAGAATAGGAATTCCTGTGTAAATGCCAGAAGGGCTCAAAATTAGCTCTGCAGTGGATTTACCAAGAGCTGAATGAAATCCAAAGTCTTTTCGGATATGTCAACAAATCAAATTGAAAACACAGCTATTCCAACAAGGGATCTGTATGTACTTCATACCAGATATTGGCATACATGCCATGTAAGAGTTGGGTTTGGTTAACGTGGTTAGGAAACTCTTCATTTAAATTTTATTTGTGTCTCTCTTTTGAAAACGGCTTACTATTTTCTTTTTTTCTTTTATGGGCCACCAAATTACATGTGACCAAATGTACCTATTTAGTGAAAATGGGTTCCATTAGTATGTAATCTTATCCTTGCATTGTTTTCTTCTGAAGGAAAATAATGGGGAACAGGTGGTGATGCTTAGCATCAGGCTCCTGTTTCTAGAATTACAATCTACTGGGAGCCACCAGCAATCTCTGAAAGCTGTCATAAGCGCTCAGGAACTAGTATGATCCAGAGCACACTCAATACATTAAAGCATCTTTTTGAACATTTAAGTAGGTGTGACAGGAGAAAACTGGCTGAATGGCACAGGGATCCTAACGTGTCCCTGCAAAGGGTCGTGATTTCCTTCTGCATCCCACAATAAATAACTCAACCTGGCCTCCATTTCCACAGCAGAAATGAGACATTTAAAAAATTCAAATAGGTACCATATGCACTATAAACCTTTCTGGTTTAGCGTTCAAATGGAGCCGCATTCACGTTGTTGGAAAATATGGGCTTAGATTTTCCTAGAAGAATATTAAAAAGCTGTTCCTTTACACTTACTTATCCCTCTTTTTCTCAGTGCCACAAAAACAGCTGTGTTGATAAATGTCCCCTTGATTTAGCTTGAAAACCTAGTGATGTCACAGTGAGCAAATAGCTTTACCCAGTGGGTCACAACACCGCATGGCGAATGGACATTTCTTTGTTTCATTGATCCCACCCTTGTCTTACCAGGTGGGAAGATGTTGAGAACTCCATATGACCAATGACTGCATTCAGCAATGCATTCTCATGGTGAGCATGAGTCACAAACACCATCTAGAAAGAGCTAGACAAGCAAACTAGCACTATAGCCATGCTTTAAAATCTGACACCAAAGCTGAGGAGTAGGACAAAGACAGTACACGTTGGCATGGCAAGTTCGACGGGCATACAATTTTCTAAAAGTGGTCATTGAGGGTGGGCTGGTATCCTTAACTGTTCTGCACCAGATCTGTCATGATACACACTTGCATGAGGAAACAGTGAGTGCAGGTTTGGTCTGTGGCATTGTAGTTTAGGAACAACAGCAATTAAAGGAAGATAAAGTTACTTGCAGGGCCAAATTTTCTGGTGTTGGCAATTGGCAATCTCCCACTGATTTCCACAGGCATGTTACACCAGGTAGTCAGGTGGTATTTCTTGCATAGCTGTAGGACAGCAGTGTTACATTTATGATTACTGCAGTTATTTCTTTTAAAACACCTTAATCAAAGTCAAAGTGATCCCTGCAAGTTGAAGTCAGCTGAATTTGGGCTAACTTCAGCAGATTTGGGGCCAGTGCATACGTATTTTAGCCATCATCATACCTGAGTTAGCTCTCCTCTAAAACAGAAGGCAGCACAACGAGCTGCAGTTGTACAGAAATCCCATTCTCATTCCACAGTGTTCAGGAAACTCTTTTATTGCTCCTGGTTTTCCTCAAAGGCTTGATGCAGAGAGAATTCCCTTTCTCCAAGGGGCTATGACAAAAGAAAATGACAAGGTGCCTGTTGCTTTCAAGACACTACAACAGGAAACCACCTTATAGAAGCAAGGCAAGCTCAGTCCGCAGACCTGGGAGAGATGCCAAAAGACAAAAGTATTAAGGGAAGAGGAGGGCAAATTTGTTTTTCCCTCCTGGCATCATACTACAAACAAAACTTTGCTTCCAGGATGAAAAACTACTGTGGTTTTTGTTTGGTTTTTTAACTTAAGGAACAATGGGTTGCAAAAGCTCTCACTCTTAATCAGTCTTTCTATCTGAAACCAGGTTGCTGGTGCAAGGGATTATGTTAAACTGTCCCATCAGATCCATCCAGAAGCAGCAGGGCTCTGAATTTTCTTAATGCAGCAACTGCTTCCCCACACTTACCACTCCTGCTAACCTGCATCCAGACACAGTAACTGAAATCCCTTCTGGCCTGTGCAGCCCCAGTAAAATTCTCACCCAAAAGGCAATCATAGAATTATTATTACTCGTGATGGCTGGACCATCAAAAGGGCACAGCTTGCTCCCAGGAAAGGTTTCATCTCCAGCAGGTGAACTCATCCTCATCTTGTGAGCTGACTGCATTTAAACATCGGGAAATGATACACATGACAGTAGGTTATGCCATTTTCCAAGAAACCTGATTCAGAATTATTCCAGACTTCAAACTTATCTTCTCAAGGCATACAGAAAAAATGCTGTGCTTTGACCAGCGAATAAGACTGAATGCTGACATTTAGCATCACGAACAATTTAGATTTGAAGAGACCTACTTTCTGGAATTCACCTAATAGGAATGAAAGGTTCCATGTCCTGATCAACTTCCTCAAGTGTTACATCTTTTCATGACTGTTTTCTTTTTCCTGACAATACGGATTGCAGAAGCTCCACTAATGTTAGAGTATTGGTAAGAACCAGAAAATACATTATAACCTTCCTGCTTAATCTATGGTCTTAGTACATACATGCATGTATGACCATAATGTTTCAAGTCGGCTATAACATAAAAACAAAAACACAGGTTCAAAATAAGCTATTGCAGCAGCAAAGAGCCAGAGACACTCTCCTTACCATTTCACCACTAAAATTACGTTCTTGGCTAAAATCCTTAAAGGATTTTAAAGCTAGGAATGCATTAGCCACTTTCCAAAAATCTTTTTTCCACATCCTCACAGATCACTTCCTAAGCCTGTTGCAGCCCAAATTCCCCTTAGCCTGGAGCATAAAGACTTTGGATTTAGCTCTTACGAATATCACAAACTTACAAGTATTTCATCACTGAAATTCAGGTTTTTAAATGTGTATGAGACAACGGTGATGAAGTTATCCACGGAACAACTCTGCTAGAACAAAAGATAAACATGGAACTGAATGCTTGGTTTCCATGAGTCCTCATGAAACTCATGGTTTTCATGAGTTCTCATGAGTTTTGCACTCAATTTTTGTTGAATTCCATGGATAACGTCTTTACCATCTTTCTTCGAAGAACAGAAATCTCCGTTTTCAAAACCACGTGTTGCTAAGTCAATCTCCCATGAGCTGCACCACCCTGAACCAGCTGGGAGAGGGCACATATACAGGAATATACATACTACATGAGGGACAGAGCTCATGGTACCATGATTTCAACAGCTCGTCGATAAACAAACTGATTACTTCTGCCAGATTGCATTTCCCCATAAGCAGAACACGAGCACTTCATGGCAGCACACTTTGTAGACAAACTGCATTGCCCTACATCTGACACAGTCGTTCACCCCTCTCAGTCTGTGAAATCTGGTTCCAATTTTCAAACGAAAGATCACTTTGCTGAACATTTATTTTTACTGTGAAATTACTTTACCAATGTTTGGTGAATAGGCCCTTTTCAACCTTGGAGGTCATTTATTTGGATTTTTTCCCTTCAAAACGTTGGTGGAAAATGTTTGTCTGCTGGAGGGGCACCACATGCTTCTGATCTGAAGGCTGACTGACTTCTGCTGCCTAAAAGCACCTTGTCAGCAAGTACAAGTACGGGCAGGAGGGTAAATGGTTGTTACGCATTGAAACGAGCCGGGAATCACAGCCCCAGCTCCAAAAGCCTGCCAGACAAGGAGAGCTCCAGTCTGATCCAGAGTCCTGGGAACTTGAGGTTCTGTGTGCTAAGGACTTTACAGGACCAAATGCTAATTCTGCAAAGAGATGGATGAGTGAGGACTAAACACGTGAGTGCAAAGGCTGAGAAGGATGAAAGCAACAGCAACCTGCCAATAGAAGGGCAAACACAGGATCCCAAAGCAAACACTTTCCCTATCCATGATAAATTGCAATGAAGGAAAAGGCTTCTGCTTAGAATCTGTAACAAATCCTGAATATAACACATTTTGTTCATTGTAGGAACTAAAAAGGAAAAAGAAGCTTTTTATCCCGAGAAATTTTTATGAGAAAATGGAGCAATCTCAATGAAATCTTGCTGTTTCCATTACATTTTTTTTTCTGTTTCCTCTTAACAATTAAATGCACTCACTGAGTTCTGATGTTTACAGAAATACTGGAACCAGAATATTTTGTTAAAAAAAAGTGTTCCAAAAGTAGAAGACATCTTAGGTATGTATTTTTTAAAAAGAAATATTTCTAAGGCAAATTTAGGAAAACTATTGCTTATTTAACAGTATCACTTTCAGCCACTGTGCTTCCTATTAGACTTCATAACATGTAACATCATTCTGCATTGATTTCATCCGTGTTTTGCTGCTCTGAAAATACTCTGCGTACCATTATGTGAATGTCTGGATTGGTCGTCTGTGTTATCATCTTCCAAATGTTTTGAGTTCCTGAAAATATGTATTTTTTTTCAGAAAACAGCATTTCCACACACTGGGGAAATTCAGGTAGCATACAGTGATGAGTTCTTGGAACAATCCCATAGAAGTTTAGTAAAGCTGGTGACTTACTAGGTATAAAAAGATGGGCTGCCACTCCTGGGTGAATCAAGTGCTCCCTGTGTGCTTTCCAGGGAGATGCAGGAGGCTCTTAGAGCAAGTTTAACTGCATTCAGTTTAATCTGCACCCACAGAAGAGCAGACCTTCAGGCAGGTAGTCTCTTTCTCCAGTACTTTGTGCACCTAGAATTGTTTGAATGACTCGGTTCTTGTATTCTTTTACTAAAGTTGAACTTCTGCACATGCACCTTCTAATACTGATAATGCAATGCTTTGCAGATGATGCAACACTTCAAAGGCAATAAGAAATAATTTAAACTATAGAAGAAGCCTTGTTGAATCACAAGAAGAAACTTAAATAAGTATGGATGCACACCGTCTTTGCAGAAAAAGAGAGGCAGGATTCTGATCCACATCCAGGGAATTTTACTGCCTAAATCTTACTGCTTACTTTCTACTCCAAATTTTGCATCATAAAAAGAATTTATAAACTGTCTGTGAAAATCCTTTTTTTTTTTTTTAAGCAAAGAAATGCCATTGTAAAACCAAAACAATCTCTAAAACCCCAACTGTGTTGCTCTCACCAGTTCATTTCCACCAGCAATAGCAATGCTATGGTGACAAGATGCAAGTGGTAAACCAACATTTTTATTACAAAGCCATGCATACCTATACTGCCCTGGGTTGCTGACAGTGCACCAGCCAGCCAGGACTTGGGAACTTCTCCATTTGTGAGCCCATCAATATAGAGGAGATATTTGTTATCAGATGCCCAGTACCAACGCTATTTTTCCATTGAATGCCTATTTCAATATTGGTCAATGCCCTCTAGTTTTACAATTTTTTAATGACAATTCTTTGCTTTTAAATACGCCATCTTGCACAAGCATAATGCCACTGCAGAAAGAATTTGGAGGTTTTGATTAATTTTTGGAAGTGCTAACACGAGCAGTGACACAATGGACTGGAACAGTGGCCTGGGCTTTCTGTAGAGATAGAATCATAGAATCAGCAAGACTGGAGAAGACTTGATCACGAAATCCAGCCATCCACCTAGCACTACAAGCCCACTACTAAACCACGTCCTGAAGCACCACAACCCCGCATCTCTTAAATGCTTCCAGGGATGCTTCCACCTCCCCAGGCACCACCAATGTGGAGGGAGATCTGGTGAAATCACAGCGGGGAAAGAACTCCCCTAGCAGTTTTAACTGAGGACTTTTAGTTAGGCCCCCTACAATTTCTGCATTTGAAAGGGAAGTGGGAGATCCCTGGGCTGTTTGACAGCAATCCTGAGCTGCTCTTTATCCTCAGTTGCCTGTATCTATTCATAGCTGGAGCCCTGCACTCCCCTGCCATGAGAGCAGTTTCCATTGAAACTATAGCAACACAGGCAACCACTGGGCTTTTGAGAAAGCTGTAAGGTTGCTCTAACAGCACATGTGATAAATATAATTTGCATTGGTAAAGTGCTCTATTAATGCATCACTTAAATACACCATAACAGTATGTTTAAAGGAAAAAAAAAAACACTCACTTTCGCCTTCCCAACTTGCATATTTTCATAGAAAATGCTGAGAAAACACCAAGAGCCAGGTGGAAGCATTGAGTGCCTCTGCTATAAGCTCAGGAGGAAGTGACTCTGCTGTCAAGCCCAAGTTTACTGACCCCATCTATGGCAAACTGCCTTCAAAGATGACAGAGGGACTGAGAGATCTGAGCAGAAAAAAACAAGGTGAATTCTGAAGGCAAATGTATGTAACCAAACTCACTGAGTTACAAAGAATGTACCACAGAGGCTCCCCACAAAGTAACAGGATGTGTTTATGAAGTTTCTGTAAACTACGAAGATACTCAGCCCTACATACACTGATAATTCAGGAGGAAAGAATTCACTCCCGGGCACAAAAGGGACTGAGGAAGTAACAAAGGAAAGACCCCAACCCAAAACCTTCATTCTGAGTAATGAATGGCTTGAACATCTGATCCCTTTTTGAAAGTATTTACTTCCTTTAGCTGACCAAATGGTAGCAAAATTGTTTGAAAAGTCTACCCCCACTTGTGCGTGCTACATACTTTATAAATCTGTCCTAAGCCTCTTTGTCTATTTCTTCATTTTTCCATTTCCTTTTCATTACAGTCATGTTTTCCATTCACTGCAGTGATCTCTCTGGAATATTTGATGTGTAGTCTGGATGTCTCCCTGGATAAAAACCCACTCTGAAGTTCGTGGGAATACTCACACTGATTTCAGTGGGCACCGTCCTGGATCCCCAAGCCCAGCAGAGCATTAGCCAAACAAATATCTATGTATGCACCTTGAAACTGAGGTGAGCCAGGCAACATGACCGTGAACATTCTTACATTGAACCACACATGCTTAAGCTACTTGATAAATTGAGGTAACAAGGTGGGTTATTCCTGATATTGATGTAATAGAATTTGATAGTGATTTATGATATTGATAAAAATAATAAATTTCTGATAATCTGCCATTCTGTTTAGTACCTACCAGTGCAATCTCTCTTCTCTTCATTTGTCTCATGTCTGTTTGAACTGTTCCATATGGTCCCCCCATAGCATCATAGGGCAACAAGCTATACCCTGTGAAACAGACATTCTGGCTGTCTGATAACTGCACGCTGCCTGCTCTTGGTTCTTCTAGGAAAAATACTGGGGGATTGCCCCACCATTCACTATTTTCTTTCTTTCTGTTCTCTTCTCCCATGGGCATCTCTTTCCCAAGCTGATGTGTCCCATTTGATTTCTCCTGTGTCAAAGCGGTTCTGCTCTGATTGCCCCCATGCCCTCCTCCCCCATCCAATTCAGATTTCTTTATATCCTTTTTACAAAAATGTACACAGTTACTCAAGATAAACAACACAGCTAACTTAGAAGTAGTATAAAAATGCCCTTGTTTTGTTCTCAGTTCCTGCCATTCTGAATGGCTTTTCTTCCTTTCCTGGTCTCCCTTGGCTGCTCCTTATTGATAGCCACAGTGACTCTAATTCAGAGGCTATCACTGTACATCTCTAACTGTTGTCACATTATGCCATATATATTGCTACATACCTACAGAAATGGAATTTTACCCATTGTGGTTTTATTTCCCAGATGCTCAGTATACTGGATTTTTCTGCAACTCTTTGTGGTCCATTTAATTTCTTATTGTTCTAAATACATTTCATTAAAAACTCATGCACCTCACTAATCCCGTTTTCCAGATAATTTCCCAATATGTTGAGCAGCGCCATTCTCCAAAAGATTTGTGTGAATCTTCGCTTACATCCTCCCTGCATTGTGAAAGCTGGCCACTTGGTGCTGCTTATTTTCTCCTCTCTCCATATTGGTAATTAGTTACCCTAATCAGTTCTGAAATGCATTATCCCTTGGCAATTTCTTCAGAGCTTTTGTACTTGAGCTGTAGCTCTGTTCACACGCGTATCAGAAGAGCAGTGGCAAACTACTTGCCAGAACTGTATCGTTTGGGTTTGGTCTGTCATTGGCCTGGTAAGAGAGTGTTGTTTGGAAACATTAACCCTAATGTGATCTTTACAAATATGATTAAGGCTGAGTATTAAGAGAGTGTTTTGGGAAGCACACTGGAAGGAAAAAAGAAGCCTCAGCCTTGCACATGTTATCAGGACAGCAGAGCAGGTGAGGTTCCTTCTTCTGGAAAATACTCAAGTGAAACATCCCGTGAAAATAAACTTGAGAAGAAGCAAATGTTCACAAAATGTCTTCTTGTAGCTACCATTTAAACTAATTTCCTGCCAATGGGGTCATTCTGGACAGGAGGGGAAACTCTGCTAAGTGTGAAACTCTACTAAGGTTTCCCTGCCTATGAGCACAAAGACTTTCCAGGGAAGCCAACAGCCCCAGGAGCAGCCGAGCTCTGTACGACCATCATTTGCTCAGGCACACTCCTAAATCCCCAAGGCACAACTCAGGAAGGAGGTATGCAGCAGCAAATGTAAATATTGGTGTCCTTAAAACTGGAAGCCCTCTGAGTAACCTATAGAAGGAAGTAGTCATGTGAAGGAAAGACTTCATGAGATTTGGAGGTGAAAGCTGTGGAACAGTACCTGGAATCAGTAAAATTCTGAGAAATCCAGTGATATTGCAAATACAGCTTAGCCAAAGCTTGGCCCTGCAATTGCAGTTGCTCTGTGTTGCCCCTCGCTGCCACCAAGGCAGCGTTTTCCCATACGCCAACCTCTGAAGTAGCTGCTAGGAACAGTTTTGGGGACTTTGCTGGCCAAACTGTGCCTTGCTGTGGGACAGCAGCTGCAAACAAAATATTCCCTCCTACCTTTTGTAATTAATTGGTGTCATTTTTCTGAGAAGGTCATGGCAATGTGAGCTGAAATTCAGGTGCTCTGTGATATGATAAATTGGAGAGGAATGTCAGAAAGGAGGGTCCAAATGCAGCGCAAGTAAAGAAATTTGGATTAAAATTCAACCATGATATTTACAAACTGGCGTGAGCTGCCCTCATGCCAGGTCAGAAGCATGGATCATCCCAGCTGAAATTCAGCCCTCCACCACCTTCAGCTCCCCTAGACACTGCTCTTCCCTTCAGCCAAGGGGTAAAACTCAAATTTGAAGTGCTGCATCTCAAAAGATGTGCATGTCAGGGGAAAAATAATAACCAAAAAATAATCATAATACCCAACGCACAGAAATTGAGACCGAATACTGACCAGGAGAGAACACAATACAGCCAGATGAGCACTGGAGGTCAAACCAGGGAAAGAGAATAAATCAAATCCAGAAACTGAGCATCAGTTTCTGTTGTGCAATCTGTTTTCACAGAATCAGCTAAGTCTGAATGAGTGAATTCCACTTCGGCTTTTGCTCCTACCACCGCTATATCTGTATCTGGGAAAGGAGTGAGGCACATCTCTGGAGAACAGCATGGGTCCGGTGCCTCTCAAAGGCCAAAGTCAGCTCGTTCCTGCGTCACATCCGTGTGCCAGGGTAGCGGTCCCAGCTGCACAACACATGATGTGTTGACTGCTTTACATAGGGTGGGTCAGGAAGAGGCTCATTAAGGAGAAATGCTACAGCTCTGCTTGCAACATCTCTGCATCCTCAACCAGTTTTACACCAAAACCAAATTACACTGTTTTCAGAAAAGGGTTACTCCGCACAGAGACCAAAATCCATGCGGAACGGCCGGATGAACCACGCCTGGTCCATGAGGCACACATACGTCACCGATCTCTCATATCCTTATTTCATTGTTGAGGGACTGACAAATTATTCTGATTTAACTTTTTATGTAATAATAGTCATAACAAAGCATTCCAATGACCGAATTCTGACTATCGTACATAGGTGATGACAGACAGAGTTTCTCCCTGTGCACACTGCAGCAAGGCAGTCTCAGTCTAACCATTCCCTCTGAGCTGAATTTCTCTCATGCCTGGAAGAGGCCATGACCCCTCTCCCTAGAGGCACACACATCCTAATTCCCCCAAAAACACTCAGTGGCGTTGGGCACACAATTTCCCTTGGAATTCAGCCAATCTGTAACCTGAGGGCTAACCCCTGAGATGGCTTTCTACACAGAAGTGTGGTTCACCACTTGGGTAAGATAGGCAATGACAGCAAAATTTTGCAAAGTTAGGAGCATCCGCATGGCACTTCTGGGCAGCGTTAGCTTGTTCCTGTGGGCATGTTTTTTTTTTTTTTTGTGCATCTGCCAGGAAACAGTTCTGGAGGGATGTGAGTTACGTCACTGCTTTGGGTACTGAATTGTCACCACTGTGGATGCTTCCTGCAGTGGACCTGAAAGCTATTCATGAGTAATTGAAGGTGCCATCACGTGGCTGTTACGGAAGATAACCAGTTTGGTCTTACTTTCCCCATCCCTGACCCTTCTGTTCTGACCTTTCAGCTGTGAAAAAGGCCACAGCATTGCGTGTGAGCAACTACTTCAATCCCACCAAAGTCGATGACAACTGCACCCCAGACCTGGAACTCAAACATTGCCATCATACCTGCTTGTACAACGAACAAACTGGTTTCTACTCATCCAAAACCTTTAAAACAAAGCTAAAACTGTGTTATCCTACTCTTCATCTGCTTGTTTCTATCAGAGGAAGACAACTCATTGTGGGTAACTCATTGAGAGAAGAGCCTGAATGTGGATACCCCCTCCAGTGTTGAACGGTACCATGGATACATGCCTGTTCCAAAAAAATGAAAGATTTTCGCAGTGCTAATCCCTGTTACACAGACAATCTGCAGCCCATTTGCTATTCCTTTTTGGCTTTATTTTTAACAGGGCCTTAAAACATATTTTTCCCTAAAATGACAACATTCTTTTCTGCCCTCTTTGTTCGTGGGGCTTTGTGTGCTCATAAACAGTTTAAGAGTTCCCTTCACACCTGCGATGCACATGTGTGCCTGTAATAAAGGCTCTCTTATCTATCCTGCACTGATAACTTAAGAGGACAGTACTTAAGAAAAAGCACCATTCTTGTGACCCCGATAAACAGAACCAAACCCAAATCCCAAACCTACAGCAGGGACAGCAAGGTCTGGGCAAGGAGGGAACCTGGTCCACGAAGCTCATCAGGAATCTGCTCTCTCAGGTACTAGGGGTGTAGAGAGAGTTTTGCACTCTGGTATTTAAACTCTCCATAACCTGAGTTGATTGACATGCACCAATGATAGAAATCCCCACTTGCCTTTCAAATGAACACCTGCCTATCGAGCATCTCCATGCATTAAGGTCTTTAAACATTCTACAAATGTTTCCTAATGGAGTCATCTGACGTCTGGATGGCTTCATTAAATCCAAGCACTGGGCCTAATACATGCTCCTTGGTTTGACAAAATCAGGAGAGAAAGTGGGGAGAAGCTACACCTGAAACTTTGACTTTCAAACTCGTTCTTCCAAGCACCCAATAACTGTCCCCCCTCCAGCACTCCAACCAGTCGACCCTCCTACACTTTGAGATACATCCAAAGACAAAAAACTCTTGCACGTTCACTAACAATGATAGCATTGCCTTACAAATCATGATTTCTCTCTTTCTACCACTGCCGTTTAGCCAATGCTTACACCAAGATTCGTACAAACACGTAGGCTAAGAAAGCCGGAGATTCCTGCATGAGAAAACATTATAAAATTTTGCACCACCTAGCACATTTTATATGTTTGTTACCATAAAAATTAGAACCTTCTACTTCCCACATATTAAAGAGGTACCTTCTTTTCCATTCTAGTCAATCCTCTGGAGAAATAAAGGGATAGAGTCTTCCTTATCTCTCTTCTCCTGGCCCTGAAGTGGGAGCAGAGAGGCTATGGGGAAGGCAGGCAGACCTGTGGCTCCTGACCAGGCAGCAAATCCTGCTCAAAGATGCAAGGAGGCAGCCTGCATCACCCCAAGGTTTTGCTCCATCCTTCCTTTTCATCCCCGGACTCTGTGTTCCTTGCTTGGATAACCACGCCAAAAATGCTTCCCAATTAACATCATCTGAGCTATGCTAAAGCCATGCTGCCACTCAAAAACAGCTTGCTCAGAAAATGCCTCCTGGAGACTTGTTTGCACAGCAAGGAGTGGATCAGCACGCGTCAAACTTCCATGCCATGACTTCTCTTGTTGGCTGCGCGCTCCTCCTGCTGCCCCAGCTCCAGAGCTGAGGTCTCAGAGGGAGGAAACCCCCAAGCTGGCCTAACCACAGGACGTCTTGGGATCTGCGAGACCGTCTCAGTCTCTTTTAGCTTAGGCACTGGTACACAGTCTGAGAGAAATTTCTCTCCACAGAGGAAAGCGTAATCTTCTGGTTAGACAACACCGCACACTACAATTTGATACTTAATAAATTCTCACAAAGCTATAATACAAGTATTCACTTGGTCACTTATCCTTTTAGCAATAAAAAACAACTGAGACTGACGTTCAGTTGCAATTTGTTGCAGCTGCTGTGGCGAGGACCCCCTCGGAAAGCAATTTCCAGAGGATTCTTCTTGTTAAAAAACCATTTCCTTAGCGAGGAGTGGGGTGTCTGGAAGATAGCAATGGGGACAAAACTAAGCACAGAAGTTTACAAGCATTCCTGAAGAGCATTCAAAAAACCCTGTATTTATTCAAACAATTACCAGAACATGTTATGCAGCTAAGCAGCGTAGCCTCTCCACCAAAATATGGACTTGTTGGCCTAGCATTGGATGGACGTTTTTCCTCACTGCCCCTAAGAAGACACACGAGGCAGCACACATTGGCTCCACCCTGGAGAAGGTGTGGAGGACGGATGGCAACCCTCTGGCTCCCTGGTCCTCCCAGCATTTCCATGCTTCAGCACTGATGAACGCTTGCTCTGCCCAAGAGCTGGTTGAGCTGCTTTGCTGTGAGCAATGCCCACTGCAAATTTAGCTTTACAGGAGTCACAGGAACTGAGAGCGTTTGGAAGAACAATTTCAGCCTCATTTTCTTCCCCCCTTCCTGCTTCTTCCATTATTGTCACCCCTTCACACTACCCATCACACACTCTCTCTCCACGTGAAAGCTGTATGTCAACTTCCTAATCACAATCTCTAACTCTTTGGTAAGGAATGCCAAAACCAAAAAAACCCACTAAAATAAAAGGGCAGGAAGTCCTGTGAAAGCAAGAAGGTTAAGTACAAGATGGTAGCATATCCGCCACTACCACTTTTTTGAAGCAGCTTAAATCTTTCTGATGCTTCTCAAAATGAATTGAACTCAATTAACTCCAACTAGATTAGTTAGTCTTAACATTTTGCACTTCTCTTAGTGGCTTTACATACGATTCTCTCTCTCCCTTGCAGAGACATTGTTTTATGCCAAAATACCTAGCTGCAGCATACCTAGCAGGCCATCCTGAACAGGTTCACCATTTTGTGTAGGAACACATAGTAAAGAAAATCTGCAAACCATCCTGCTCTGTGACAAAAAGGGGAAATAAGGGAGATTTTTCCTTGTAAGATGTGTTACTTTCAGTGATGCAGCTTCTAGTTAAGAATGAGATTCCAGGAATGAAAGTTTCCTGCAGCAACATGGACATATTGTGTTTGCAGTCCCTTTTAGCAGATCCCGTTCTCGGCATTGAAGACTTGCAGGAGGAGATCACGCTGACAGCAAGTCACTGCTTCACGCCGTGCAAGCTGCTAAAACGCACTGAGCTGAGCCCTGTCCTCATTCACTGCCCTGACGAGTACACTTTTAGAAGCATGCACAGCCTGGTTCACACTTACATGATGCACAGAGAATGAGGCAGAGGGCTCGCAGAGCGAAGCAACACCTCATTCCCGAGCATGTGCAGAGCAGTCCACCTTCAAACCGCTAAAAGAGTGCCATTTGCACTGCACATGTGCAGCACGCATGTCTCCAAGATTCATTACTGTGCATATGAAAATTCAATCATATCAAAGCTTAGCTTTAAGAAAGTCCCAAGGGGCTGAACCATGTGCTTATGTACTTTGAGGGGGGAAAAAAAACAACACCCCCTAAAACTTTTTTTTTTTTTTTTCTTTTTCATAGCATTGCCCCAATCCCTCCCTCCTTTTTTTTTTTTTTTAAATAAGAACAAAATAGTTACTAAATGAATGAACTCCACATTCCCACTCTGTGTTTATATCCCTCCATTTCATAACTTGAATTCTGTTTCTGTGCAAACACAAATGTATAAATCATAGATGGATTTGGAGTCAATCTTGGGAAAACTCCAATGAACAAAACTCATTATTTTATTTGAGAACTGCTGGGCTTTGGTCATTTAGCATGATCACATGTATCTCTCCTTGCTTTTTGTAGCTCTTTCTAGAGCAGACTATTCTGCAATCTGGAAATCCCAGAAACACAACTATTTTCATTACAATTTGAAAATTGTTTTTTTTTCTTGTGAAGTTTTACATGAAAATAAACCTGTCATTCAATCCAAAAAGGAAAATTATACTGAAGGAAAGTGATGGTTTGGGTTTGCACATCCTATACCTGTTCTCCAAAATGTTCTCTAAAATACTCTTGCAGGCAAAACTCATTGTAAAAGGCATACAAAATGAACCTGCTATTCCTGGTTTTTGTATCAGCCTTTCCCATCCATTGATGGGAAGCTCATAGAAGTTGGTTTCAACCTAAAGATGCCAGAAATGCAATGTAAGACATAGCTGAAAGAGAAGGATTTTCAGAGTTACCTTCAGTTCTCTGAAACAATGCACGTGGAGCTTTACCAGTGGAGCCAAGGCACAGAGGCAGTCCCTGCTTTCCTTCCCCATTCTGAAGCGTTGCACAAACCTTGGCTCCTCGGATCTGTCACCAACATCTGGTGGCTGCCAGCACCATGTGCTGACAAACTCCAGCCTGCCCACGTGGGAAGGACAGGCCTCTGCTTTGAGGGTGTTCCCCAAGTCATCGCTTCTTCATAGATAACACAAGGTTTTTGGATATACTCTAAAAAAAACCTCAGATACGCAAAACCGAAGAGGAGAGCCACACACGCAAAATGAGCAGAGTGAGAAATTGTGGGACTCCTCCTTTGCAGAGTTAAATTTCTCACAAACAGCATTTCCAGGGTGAAGCATTTGTAAGTACAAGTGTAAAAGGACCGAGGCTCAACGGACAAGCCATGAGATACAAAGTGCTTGCAAGACGCAGCCGGTGTTGAGATAATTAACATCAAAATTAAGCTTGCGCTACAGTGGCATCTGCAAAGCATCAATTAATTAAACATAATGAGTTAATCAGACTCATTCTTCTGAAGGCAAAATGCAATCACGCTTCGTCACCTTTTGTGTTGTCCTTAGACTCTGACAGACTTCCCAGACAGACACTAACTCTTCCTAAGCATTCGCACACCGGGCAGCACGTCAGAACCCTAGACATCTTCTAGGCATCGTTGCAACATTCATAGGAAATAGTCCTAGAAAAGCCATTTTATAGGAGCTTTTGCTACGTATTAAGAAGTCAAATAATAGCAACAAATTAAAGGGGACACCAAGGCATGACCCAGGAAGCAGCTAATGCTCTGCATCCCATTTTTGCAATCAAGAGGCAAGTCACTCAACTATTTAGCAAGAGTGCTGCCAGCAAACCAGTGTCTCCCAGATTCCTAACAGAAGAGCAAAGAATACATTCTTTGGTGACCTCTGCAGATTTAGCAATCCTGTGCTTTTTTGGTTTTGGGATTTTTTCTGAGATCTATTTTTTTTTCTTTTTGAACTATTGCTGGATGTAACTTCTAGGTATCGTAATTAATTTATTTTTAATTCAACGGGGAAATAATTCATACTGTCTTGGTTGCGAGCTATTCAAGATATTGTGGTTACATTTCTGGTGGTTTTGGTACATTTTATTGTAACATTCTCAGGGCACTGAAGCCAATTACCAAATCTCATGCTGTTTTACTTGCTACAAAGCACCATCCAAGCATTTTCGAGCAAATCCTTGTGGGTAACTACGTCCTATTCCAGAAACACATGCATGCCCATGCGCTGATAGGTATGAAGTCAGTGTCAGTTTAGCCATTTTGATTAATGCCCTTTTGCTTTGCTTTCTGTGGGCTTAAGCCTCTTAGCACAAGCAGCGACAGAGTCAAAAAAAAAAAAAATTAAAATTAAGCCAAGTACATTTGAAACACAAAGGCTTAGCTGGTATCTGCCCATTGTGTCTCTACAGCGTTGTAACTCATCCCAGCTTTTCCCTCCTCTCTCCTTCATCCAAACCTCATCCTCTCTCACCCACCCCACATCTGTGCCTGTCCCATCCCTTGGCTGTCCCAGTTCTTCCCTCGCTGCTGCTGCTCCCACTGTTCATGTGAGGAAGTGGGAGGGCGAGTCCCAGCAGGAGGCACAAACCCGACCAGCCACGCAGTGGTGGGGGAATGGGAGATGTGGCTTGCTGGGGACAGAGCCAAAAGGATGGCTTTCAGCCAGGGCTAGGGGAGGGCAGAGGGTCATGGAGCCCACAGGTTGAAGAAGGGAAATGGCTGGAAATGGAGCTCGGTAGCTCTCATCCTACCACACCATTGCGCCAGGGGGTGGAAACCCCAGCACCGATGTAAGGAACTGGCCTTGGAGGACAGGGGGGACTACAGCCCAGAGACAAGAAATCAGAAATGTGGGGAAGTGGATTAAAGTTGGTACAGAGCGACCAGGCAGAAATCTACGAACAGCTATGACTTGCAGTCCCAACCACGACATGCAGGAATTTCCCTTTTAGGTTGTGTCCCTGCAGAACAGCAGAACAAGGACACAGCGGAGCTTGCCCTAACACTAGGGAGCTGTACCTAATATGCAGAAAATTAATGCACCGTTGCTTCTGATCTGATCTTTTTCATTTATGGTTCTATTCACTGCATTTTATTTGAGAGAGATGATATATCCAAAATATCTGCAATAACTTTATGGAGTGAAATGTTGACTGCTCCTGGATGCCGTTCCTCTAACTCAAGTTTTGAAAGGACACCGGTGGCAGACGGTATATAGGACTGACCCCTCTGAAAAGTGACAGTCTAACACACACTGTGCAATCCAATTTCTGAGCAAATTTTTTCCCTTGTGCAACTGCTGTAGACGCTTTGTGATTCTCTCTGAAAATGGGAAAACATTCACAGTCTGCAGAAAGGGGAAAACAGAGTGGCGATGAAGAACAGCGAAGACAGTGAAATCTCACCGATTTAGCACGTCAGTGCTCCTCATTTTCTGCTGATCCAAGGCAGTAAAGGGAATAGGAACAGAAAATAAATAATATTCCTTAGAAAGACATAAAAATGCAAGTCTTCCTAAAATCCACATTTGCCCTGCCAGTCCCTCCAGCAAGCCAAATGAACTTGCTTTGCTCCTGTGAGTATTTTCATTAATTTGAACTGGAACTTTGCCTGACAAAGGAGCGCGGGATCTCCCTTTTCTGGGCAGAAGCACTGTAACCACCAGCTGAAATACATCAACACTCCAGATAAGCCATGAACTATTGTATCCGTTGATTTATGGCTGATTAAAGACTCCCAAGTTGCTCCTAGTCCTGAGAATTAACATATTAAAGAAACCCTCTGCAAGCGTGTCAGCCTACCAAGCTAGCTGGGTAAATAGGTTGCTGGCTGATGTCCCTCCCTGATTTGCATTGCGAGTATCAGCAGAGAGCTTGCTGCACACCTCAGAGCTGCCACAACAACCCTTCCAAAATCTGTTAATTTTTCTTTAAGATTCACGTCCCTGGTTCTTAATAAAATTATTTCCTAGTTGTACAAGGTACTCAATTCGCTACTTTATGTTACCAAGATAGGAAAGGTAGTTCCATTTTCAACATGTTATAAATTTCACTAAGGCAAAGGATTGTTTTAGAAAGAAAAGCGTAGGCAGCTCTGCTCTTCTGGCAAATGGCACACAGACCTTCAACACAAAGTCCCGTAACTGTGGCAGGGGGGTTGGAACCTGATGATCCTTGGGGTCCCTTCCAACCCAGGCCATTCTACGATTCTACGGTAACTTAAACAAATCAAGAACTAACCTAACAAGAGAGTAACATACAGAAATTACTACGATGTCATATCTTAATTGGTTGAGACCATGTGTCACAGCACTGCAAAGAATGCAGCGGCTTACCAACCCTGCAGCTAGAACCAACACCACCAACAAAGCCTTGGAGCAAGAGTAACTTCTCTTTTTCCTTTTACCACAATTCTGTGGTAATTGTTTTGCGTCAGGTGGAAGGTCAGAAATGCTATCTACAATCACTGCTAGTAAATCTGAGTCGTTTTCACTGCATACATCAGTGTGAGACAGTGCAGTACTGGGGGACAGAGCCCAGGGAGAGAGGGAGGAATTGGGACCAGCAGCCTGATGAGAGGTGAGGCTTCGCTCCTGGGAGCCACAGCCACTGATCCCCCAGGAGATGCTTGGGGAAGGGGGGAACAAATAGGGTCCCACAGGCAAAAACACGGCAAGTGCTACAAACAGGACATCTTCACGTGTGTGCCACCTCTTCAGCATTACAGATACTCACAATGGTTTCTCTGACTGGCAGTGCACCTTGTGAGCTTGTGCCAGGAGCTAGGAATCCATGGCAAAGGATTCATGTTGGAAAGTAAGGGTCAAACCTTGCAAATGCAACTTGTGAGCAGTGCACCTTGTTTCCCAGGAGCTAGGTGAGTTGTACTCGGTCATCCTCATCGTTGTGCTGGATATGCATTGAAGAGATAAGGATGTTGTACACAGGGAAAGGTGGCAAGGCTTCCCCAAAAGGCAAAATTATCTATTGTAGCTGGGCTGTACAGCACAGCCCCGCAAGGACAGACGCTGAAACTCATGAGATAACGCTCAGTGGGAAAACGATCCTGTGTAGTGACTTTTTGTGAAGGCAAAAAATCCAAGGAGAACGTAAAAGAGAGCATACCATGCTCCTGTATTTCCTCAAGGTGATTTAGCATAATAATTATTACAATGTGCTCTAGGAAAGAGCACAGTGCTTGAGTAACATGAAACTTCAGCGCAGCGTCTGTTACTAAGCTTTGCTCAGAGGTAAGGAGAGGCGACCAAATTCTGGGTGAATTATAAAGCAATTGAGTGGCTAGGGAAAGGAAAGCTCGGAGAGGTTTAGAAACAAATTTCTCTCACAGGAAAACCCAAACTGCCACCCTTGTTATTATACTCACACACAAAACCAAGTGATAACAGTCAACTATTAGGAAGCTGATGTGGAACACAGTAGCGTATTAAGCCGGACTGCTTGAATTTGCAGCTTCTCTGCTGTTTTAAGGAAAATGTAGGCAAGGCAGAGACCCTTCAGGCACTGTATTGTGCCTTTTTAGTGCTGAATGCTGGCAGCTCCCTTGCTGCTACACTGTTTGTTCCTTATGAAAAGCAGCTGTATTTTGAGGTACTAACAATACCCAATAGTATAAAATCTATATTTTCTGCAGAAGTCTACCTCCTTCAACACCACAAATGAGCAGCATTCATACCATCCGAGCTGAGCCTTGACAGAAGAGAATTAGAGGACTGATGCCTTAAAATAGCGCTTAAATTTTACCACAAACAGAGTTGAAGGAAGAATATTTTCTGTCAGACTCCCCAATTTCCAAGTAGTCCAGAGAGGAAAGAAGATTGCATAGTTCACAAGCAAGTCAGGGTTTTTTTCTCATACAGTTTCTATAACCTTTCATTTTTTTCCTTACACTCAAACTTCCCATTCAGGGCTGTTACTCTCCACCTATCCCAACTGGTTACAACCAAATAAATCTCCACAACCACTGGAGTGTATTGTGGACAAGAAACCTGGCGTTTATTTTCCATCACGTTGAGCAGATGAACATGCCCCAAGCTCCACCACTGGAACAGCATCCCTGTCCATTCACACCACAGGGAAAGATATCAGAGATTAACTTGCTAGGTGAGATTTTTAAAAGCAAATTTTTTTCGCCACTGGAAACACCTTTCCACTTCATGCACAGAATTTCCTCACCTATTCAAAATTCAGTTCATTTAGTGCCTGAGAGCTAACAAGAAATTTCTTCCTTTACTTCCAGCAGCCTTTTGAAGGCCCCAGGCCATTCTACACTGAAGATGATTTTCTTTAGATCACTCTTTCTCTCATCAGCTATTGATCCTACAGAGAAAAATTAAAGGTTTAAGACCTTCCAACGACCACGTTCACAGTTCCTAATGCCTAGTCTGATATTATCTCATCCCAGACAGTCCTGATGAAGTTAATTAGTGCAATACAGTAAAGCTTTGGGAGCAAGGTGAGAGGGGGACTAGCAATTCTTTGCATATAGCACGCAGACGGACAGACACTCGAGCAACGAAGCGATGTCCTACCTCTCCTTGCCGGTGATAGTGCTTGGGAGGTTTTCTCATCTGCTCTAGCATTTTGCCCTTCTTACTGCTAGCAAGCTTCAGTCCCTGGTGGATGCCTGCGGATCTGTTGGTTGCCTGAGTTGGAGCCTCCCCCATCAGGGTGGACTTGATGGAGTTCACCTTGGAGCTGGAGCTGTCTAGCTGGGAGCTCTCCACGATCAGGACCGCGGCTAGTAAGAGGAGACAGCAGGAGCACTTATTCCACATCAGCACGATCATCTCCCCTCCCCCCAAAAGGCTTATCTTTTTTCTTTGGATTTTGATTTTTTTTTTTTTTTTTTAAAGGAAAAGTAAAAGGAAAGAGAGGGGGAAAAAAGGTTTTGAAAAATATCTCCCAATGTTGTTAATAAGGCAATGGATTTCTATGCCACACACTCAAGGAGCTGCTGTTCTCAGGCGGGAGAAAAGTAATAAAAAAAAAAAAAAATCAGAATCCCCCAGGAAAAACAAAAACAAAATCGTGTCAAGTCTATAGGCACTGAGCAACTATCGGGTCTGTGAAGTGGTGGCTTTTTCCTCCGGGTTCTTGAGAAGTCCAGGCAATTCTTTAGTGACTGAGAGCAACAGCAGCCGGGCAGCCGCCGCCGGCGCAGTCCCAGCACGTTTGTTCGGCTCCAGAGAAGGGCGAGTTGCTTCCCCCACTCCTCCTCTCCCGCTGCACAAGCCAGCAGAGAGGAAACTCAAACCAGATCCAATCCAAGCAGCACCGGCAGAAGCTGGGCTTCGTTTTCTTTCACTCTCTCTCCCCCCCTTCCCTTTACTTTTTATTCCCCTCCTCCTTTTTTCTGTCTTTTGCCTCAGCCCCTGCAGCCAGCAGAGCGAAAGCACCCGGTCTCCTCCTCCTCCTTCTCCTCCTCCTCTTGCTGCTCCTTCCAACCCACCCACGGCAGGGCCACAGGGGCAGAGGCCAGTGGGCACCCAGGCAGTCCCCTCACACCATGGGCAACTCCGGCAGCCGCTCATTGCCCTTTATGACTGCCTTTCCCTTCCTGGGCTCCCTGAAGCAGCCTGCTTGCACTGAGACCCCAAATTGCTCACCGGGTCCCAGCGTGCCAGCCCAACACTGCGAAAGCGTGGGGATGGCAAGGGAGCCCTGCCAAAGCTATTGCCCAAAGAGCGAGTGTGCTGAGCCACTGACAGTGCTCCCGAGCACAGCCCTTGCCAGCACCTTTGCCATTTCCTTGGCACGGGCACGCATCTGATCGCTAACAGGGCAATGGTGTGAGCTGAGCACGAGCAGCCTGCCCCAGCCCTGGGCTTGCATTGCACTACAGCCAGCACCTTCTCACAGGGGAGAAGTTTTTAGCATCTTTCTATTTTAGGAGATTGTAACTGTTTTTTTTTTTTTTTTGAATTAGCAATTAAAATGACATGTCAGCCCCCAAGACCAGATTTTAAGTTGTCCTACAGCATACGGCACTTGCACTGACTCAAGCTTCAGATGAGCTCCTGTTTATTGCCTTTGAAGTTGGAAACAATTTTATCAGAGCTTTGATTTCAGGAAACTAGGCTCAGAATTAAAATTTCACTTTTTACCATACTCAGCGTAGCAAGGAGTAAGGAATGAACAACTAACTAAAATGAAAGTGTTTGCCTTCTTCACAGCATTTCCTTTTTCCATCTTTATGCAGCCTTAAGTAAATTGACAACCTGTCTTCATCTCTGATGATTCAGATAGCACAACAGGATATGGCCTCAAGTTGTGCCAGGGGAGGTTCAGGTTGGGTTTTAGGAAAAATTTCTTCCAAAGGGTGCTCAGGCGCTGGCACAGCTGCCCAGGGAGTGGTGGGGTCACCGTCCCTGGAGGTGTTCAGGAACCGTGGAGATGTGGCACTGAGGGACATGGCGCAGTGGGCAATGGTGGGGATGGGCTGGTGGTTGGACTTGGTGACCTTAGTGATCCTTTCCAACCTTGATGATCCCATGATTCTATGAATTCCTGATGACATTTGTACAGAAAAGTTTCTAGAAGGTCAGAAAGCAATTTGCAATCTCAAAAGACAGCGATGAAAGCCAGTCCTTCTGGATTGTTTCTGACCTGACCTCTGGCAGCAAGCCCTCCCTGTATCTCACCCCTTGCAAACCACAAAGCCAGTGCAAACGGCGAGCAGAATGGCAGGAAAGGCTCCAACAGATAAGTTGAAAGTCGACAGCAATCTGTATAAACACCACACGCACACATTAATCTGTAAAAGCACATCCACAGAGAAACAGGCAACCTGGATACGCATGAGCAGCATATGCACGTATGTGCACAGCAGCCCCATGTGCAGGAGAGAGGCATTCACCCATCTGCTCACACCAGCTTGAGCTGAGATGGAGAAACACAAACCAGTGACAGCTCCCTGATTTCTAACAAGTCAATCCTGATTTTTCTCTTCCTATTATCAGTGGCTGGAAGTCACACTTTGTGTTCTTGCTGGGAATAAGACCAGCTACACTTCACATCTCTTCCTCATGCTCCCCATGTATGTCACAACGGAGCCTTAGTGCTAATCAGTCCTGCTTGACGAATGGTACTGAATTCACAACAGTACAGCAGCAGCAGGTTTGCTTCAGTGTATGCTGTATCACACATTGTATCAGTGCTCTGGCTGTGATACATACTCTTAAAACAAAAATAAAAAAAAAAATCCACCTGTGTTTCTTTTACAGAGGAAGCAACTGAAATTTATAAGTCAGCAGCGGAGTATTGACCACCAAAGTTGTCTTGAATAAAGGAGGATTACAAAGAGAACAAAATAAGCTGATGAGACACACAACGAGAATCCAGGACAATAAGAAACACAATATGTTGACTTCATGCAAGTATCATTCAGCTCTTCTTGAAATAAATGGACATGTGGGGTATTGAAGAGAGGCACTAGCACCTAAAGAGACCGGACTGTAAGTGGATCATGTCTAAGTTAAAGATATATCTTCAGAGATGTATTATATCTTTAATAATAGAGATACCTATTAGTAACGTATTAAAATGACTTAATAATCATAAAGAGCAAGCTGCATTCTAAGTTCCTGGAAGTAACTAAGAAAGTCCCTGTGAATTCATACCCTACAGAAATTTGAAGAGAATGAGGAACAAGGCTCAAGGCTTTCCAGACATTCAAAAACAGATGCCCAAACTCATTTTTTCAGCCACCCTGGATTCAGCTAAGGATGAAGTCAATCAGTTGGCTGGATTCAGCTGAGTTTCAAGACATTCACTTAAATTAAGTGGGTGAATACCTGACAAGGGAAGACCTACCTGGTAACACTCTGCTTGACGGAAGAAAGCTTGCAGCAGCTTTGAAGAAACAGGAGCGGGTTTGGCTTTACCTTCCCAACAGACTGATCCTGGATCCAGAGGCAGCAGCAGCCCACCTCAGTGCGAGGCAGCTGCTGAGCAGCATGCTACCCAAGCAGGAAAAGGTGGAGAGGACACTAATGCTGTGTTTTGGGATGAGTCTTTTCCTATTTTCTTTCCTTCTTTCACAAAAGCCTGAAGGTAGCTACTACAAGATCCTGTTTGCCACCACAGCTCTTGTGCAAAGGATAGCTAATACCTACTGAGAAACGAGGTATTTGGTATTTTGTTTTTCACTTGTAATCAGCATTTGGCCCATGCCTCAAACTGATCAAATGCAGACTTCAAAACCTCCCTGTAGATTTCCTATGTTCCTCATTGCAGCAGTTCTTGCGTTCTTTAAAGACACAGAATTACCTCACAACACTGACTCAAAAAAACGGTACGGAGGCATAAATACCAAGAAGCATCCCCATTTCTCAGATTTACGGTGCCACTACAATCAAGAATTTCAGAGACACAAGTGCCGAGTGGGATCTATCATTGGAACCAGAGCTACAAAGCCCAGTGTCTGTTAAGGGCATGAAGCACACAATGCAGAGGCTGATCTACTGCTGAACGTCAGGCAGAGTGGGCCAGTAAGTCCACCACTGAGTTTGGGTGGACAGTTTGGAGAAGCTAAGGGCCGCTTATTTGTGTGCATGTGGTTGGCCAAACGCTTTCGAGCACTTTTGCCCAAATCCATCTCTTGCAGTAAACTGTACAGAATAATGGAAGAAGCATTACCCTGAAAACGACACGCAGAGCCAAATGCTACGAAACACATGGGACAGTCACTAGAAATCTCTCATCAAATACTGCACTGCAGAGACCGAGCCTGCCCGCACCATTGTGTATATAACCATGAGTCTTCCTGGGTTTGCAGGCAGCAAGAAGCATCTCAGCACCTCCCAACCATACCTTGGGACACAACGAGCCTGCGTGCTCATGGCCACCAAGCACACACTGGACCCACAGGAGAGCCCAGGTCCACCTCAGAGGAATGCAGGTGGCTGGCTGGCACGATGAAACACCTCCTGTGCCCTGGCTCCATTAACAACCATGCATTAACCACCACCAGTGAGACCTCCAGGCGCAGAGCTGGAGAACTACATCAATGAGCTACAGTACTGATAAAAATAACAATTACAAGTAATGGTTGACATGTATTGTAATATACCACAATGCGTTTATACCTCTTTTGGGCTAAATTAATATGCTTTGCATAAGAAAAGCAGGTTTTCCTTTTATCTTACTTGCATCCTTAACAGGGAGAGACACAACAGAGTGAAGCTTGCATTTACATCTGAAACAGGCTTTCATATCCTGAATAAATGCTGGAGGTTTAAATGTTCCAAACACATATTTCTGTTTTACATATGCTTTGGTGTTTCTTTTAATTACACTTACTTACAAGTTTAATGGAAAAAGCTGAGTGGCCTTAAACAAACAAAGATTTTCATAGAATTTTTCCAGTTCCAGTACTAACTTCTTGCCAAAATCATAAGTGGCCCATAAAGTATTTCAATGTGTTGATATTTTCATTGAGAATTATTAACATTTTAATTGCTTTTTAACTGTCTCATTATTTCTCTTTTTCTGTATGAAGTTGTGTCTCCTCCTTTATTTTGCTAGAGAGTTCAATTAGACTCATTGCAGTTTTTTGTTGTTTTTTCATTCATTTTTGGGAGGCAGATGATGGGATTTAATGGGAGCAGGAAAAGCGTGGAAGAGAGAAACCTTTTTTTCTTTTTCTTCCCCCTTCTTGTATTTTTTTTTCTCCTTTTGCCTCTGAAACTATTTTTAAGAGGAAATGTTTGGAAAAAACAGACTCTAGAAGAAATGAAGATAAAAGCAAGAACTAACGGAACATAAGAAATTCATATATTCAATTTAAGGACAAAAACGAAATACAATAAAACAGGGAGATCCTTTACTAGACCTCCTTCAAAGGGCCAAGGCAGTACATTGTAAATGCAAACTATTACAGGCCAGATTATAATCCTGTGTATTTTACAGCAACTATATTTTAGGCCACTTGACTTCAATTGAACTGCTTTTGATTTATACCAGCTTTAGTTCAGACTAACGTCCTATGTTTTTCTTTCTCTTAGATAAACAAAATTACCTGTTCTCCAAATCAAATCTGTTTTTAATTCTACAGAAAGCATTTTGGGATACTTGTTGTATGAAAGACTTTCTCTAACATAGAGGTATATTGGTTTATGTTATTATTTTTTTGGTTCACCAGCTGCACTGAATTTCCATTGCCCCTTACAGCAACTCTCACAGCTTGGACATGGCCAAATCTCCCTTAGCACTGCCCCTGGGGCCTACTCCGTGCTTTTTTTAATTTCTTACTAAAAATATGCCGTCAGGACAATCAAGCAATAGCTGGTTCTTCTAAAACTGCAGCTCAACAGTGCAACATTTTATTCTAAAAAGCACATTTAAGGAGTTCTTTTCTCAACTCTGTTCTCCAGCTCTCTGTGGGACACGTTTTGGGTTTGACTCTTCCTCTTTTCACCACATTTGCATTCAGCTCAGAATCAAATCCCTCCAAGCCATTCTTTCCTCCCATGGGGAAGGCTTCACACCGTGGAACAGAGGCAAGAGAGTGTAGGCACTGGATGTCGGATGGGGACAAGTGATGACAAGAGCCCTTTTCCATCAAAACCTTCAAGTCCTGGGACTGCAGCCCCAGCAAAGGACCCAGAGGAAGGTTTGAGGTGTGCAAAAGAACAACAGATGGGTGTCAGCTCCAGAAACTCACAGTAATGCAGTCTGTGGCCACCAAAGAACCCTTGAATCCTTGAACCCTCACCCATCCTTTTCCTAACCCTTCTCTTCTTGATTAAAACAGCCCAGGATGGTGTCACAGGTTAAGAAGGACACAGTGTGTGACTGGCTCATTCAGCCCTCCAACAACCGTTAACCCTCCAGAGGGGGAATCACCCATTTCTTGAGAGGATGACAAAAGCAAAGGGAAAGACTCCCAGACCACTGAAAATAATAACCACCAACCAATGTTGCCAAACATAATAACCAGTTGATTAAAATTACTTTAAGCTATCAGATTAGTTTCACCAAAAAAACCTCTGCTGCATCACTGAACTAAGCACAGGAAGATGGTTGACTTGATATGGAAGCAGCTAAAGTTTCAGCATCCTTCTCCCAGCTGCACATGTTGAAGAATGCTTAAAACAATAAAAATAATTGTCAAGCCTACATACACCCATTTTCTTTGCAATATTCTTGGCAATATTGGAGCCAAGTTACTCAAATTTTCCAAAGAAAAATAACTGTTAGGAAAATTCCCTTCTCGGGAATGAAAGCAGCAGAAAATTACGAGGGAGTTAGAATGGAAACAATTGTGGAACCTCAGCTATAATAAGTAATGATAAAGCAGATTGCCATTTATTTACGTCTTTTTCGTGCTTTCTGATAAACGCAGTCACTTCTGAAGTCAATTCTCTGTCAAGCACATAAAACAGCAAATGTAAAAATATCCTCTGCTTTGGCTTGTAAACCTGACCTAAGCAAATGCTTCTGGAGCAAGGATGTTGTATCTATGGGCTGTAAAAAGAGAAAAACTATCTTGCAGAGAAAGAGTAGCCTCTGCTTTGCCTGAAAGGGAGTTGGGGAAGATTGCTTACTTCTCTGTGTGATTGCTCAATGTTATTCCCTGTCTGTATTTAAGAAAAGAACTCAAAGGCAGAGACAACTCCGAACTATCAGAGTTTTTTGGGTTTTTTTTAGTATATTGCTGTAAAATAAGGTGATAACAGGACACAGCAAAAAAATCCTTATCCATAATACAAGAATTTACAATGGGTTATCTGTTCGTTAAAACAGCACAAAAATCTGTCCTGCTAACAGCCTAATATGGCTCAAGTTGATAAAAGAAAATCTGGTACTGATTGCTTATGGGCTTGGATTTTTTTATTGACTTCTTTTTTTTCAGTTGAAGCAGTTTTTTGATTGAAATGCCAACATAGGGACTGCTTCCTGATCACCTATAAAGATGTGCTTCCCAGGAGATGTGATGCTTGATGTGAATGGAGAAAAACAACATTCTATATGCAATTTTCACAAAGGTGGGAAGGAATAAATAAGTATCTCACTCATTTGGAGCAGAGAAAAAGCACTTCAAGATAGTCCCCAAGATAACCCCTCTCTTTGCTCTTTCTATTGTGGAAAGTGGATAGAAAAAGAAGAGGTTCAACCCAAATTGTTTTACTGACACTGCCTATATGGCTGGCAAATAAAGGAGCAGCAAAGTCAAGACTTATGGGATTTATTTATCTATTTTTTTTCATCTAAGAGGGCAAAATTAGGATAGCCATTCAATGAACTATGTGGGCTGCCTTCCTAGTTGTGCAAGTGATGGAGAGCAACTATGAAGCTCAATAGCTACAGATAAGAAGAATGTGTTGCAGCTTTCCTCTTGGACATGTTTATTCTCCATTCCCTGGTTGCAGGGGACTTTCTCTCAGCATAAAGAGAAGTCAAAAGCAATCAGAAGGGGAAGGAAGGGGAGCCTACTCTCTTTGGTGTATGGCCAAGTGTGATGGAGAGAAGGGAACCTGCTTCATGGCTCAAAACGAACACCCCAGGGAGTATCTAAATTTATTCCCTCTCTGGCGTTCAGTAATTCAAAGACAATAACTATGCAAACCTCAGCCTAAGCTTCCATCCCCAAGTTTGGCTCTGGTGCTCCAGGGCCTGCAGTATCCCAGACTCTTCCAGCCAAAAGAGTTAATGGGACTTTTTTTTGCCAGCGTTACTCAGCATATAACTCCATTTTATTAGAAGAATTTAGTACCTGGACTCCAAGCAGTGACTCAAAGACCCCTGCTAGATGAGCTTCCCATTTAAGTCCACGGACATTGATGGAGTTATAAGAGGAACAGAACTGGTCCTTTGCCTTTTTTGCTAGTATCCACAATAGGCAGCTCTATTTTTCTGCATAACAAGTACCAGAATACTGAAAGCATTGGCTGCCAAGAAATGCAGAACAAACAGACTTACATGGTTTTCCTTTATTTCCATCATTTGACCTTTGCTTTTTATGTTTTAGGAAGAAAGTCACAACTTTATTTACATGTATAATCTAGATGAAATGCTAGTTGGTGTGCAGAAAACTATGTGCACTTCGATCCTGGAATTTAATTTTCCATTTTTTCAAGGCAAAACATAATGGATTAATGGAAATATTGAAATGTTAGCTTTTAGGATGATTCTCATTTCATATTTCTGATTCCTTCAGCCCAGACAAGTTCTTTTTGGGTTCCCTAGAGGCCTGAAGCATTAGTTCATAGTCCACAACATTAACTTGCATCCTGCCATAGTAGGTACCGGAATGACTAGAATTGCCCAATACAATAATGGCTTTGAATCCCTGTAGAAGCATTTCATTTCAACAAAAGGTGTCACAATCCACCTCAAAATTGCATAAAGTACCAGAAATGAGAGAGAGAGGATGAACGATTAAAACAGAACTCACATGATGGGGAAGAGAGCAAAAATCAATAGAGAAATGGAGAAGGTGCAAGGAGAATCAACAGGAAGAAATAAATTAAACAATAATCTAGGAATTTTTCTGGGTATTTTCTAATAAGTTTTACCACCTGAGGTTGCTTGCTACATTGACTCTTTGTTTTGGAGAACAGGCTAAAACAGACACAGGGAAGGCTGAGGTACTTAATGAGTTCCCTCAGCAGTTTGCTGACGACACTGAGCTGGGTCGTGCAGAGAGTGGTGAGGTGCTGGCACAGCTGCCCAGAGAGCTGTGGGTGCCCCATCCCTGGAGGTGCCCGAGGCCAGGCTGGATGGGGCCCTGGGTAGTCTGATCTGGTGGGTGGGAATCCTGCCCATGCCAGGGGAGTTGGAACTGGATGGTCTGTAAGGTCCCTTCCAACCCAGACCATTCTATGATTCTATCATTTCAGTCATTAGACTGATCGATTCTAAACATCTCATTTAAACATCTCAAATTTTTTACTTCCAGATATCTGCTTAGACTTGGTTCTGATTGCCTACATACAAAGAACACCTCACTTCTTTCACCCCATATTTAATGTCTGCCCCACAGCATCTTCCTAATTTTCCAATACAAATTACTTGTTGCTGATACCACGTAAGAATGTTCTTAATCTTAGCGAGGGATTTTCACAAAATAGCAATGAATGGTCCACAATATTGAAATAGGGAGGAGGTAAAGAAGAAAGAAAAATGAAGCGCCAGCTTCTACACATGGTTTCTTATTAAAGCAAGGCATCATTTCTGATGCTACTTTTCTAATTCCATATAAATTCAATGAAAAAAAATCATTCATAGTCACGCCTCCATGGATCACAAGAATGCTTGTGTGATAAAACCAGAACGCTTTACCAAAAACTCAGAATAACAGAAGATTCTTCTTGATATGGAACTACTGTTACAATGGTTTTTGTTTCTTTAACGGATGTATTTTCTAAGGACACGTCACTTGTGTTATCTCCACCTGCACTTGCTCACAGATGCTCAACAACTCAGCACCACTGGGGCAGGGGCAGGAAGCATCTTTGTGGAAATAACCCTTCCCAATTCACATGATGCTATTCTGTGACTCAGTTAAAGGCTAACAGACTTTCTCCTTGCTACCACGCATCCCCAGCATTGTCAGTAACAAACCAGCTAAGCAATCCAGATGGCTGCCATCAGTGCCAGGTACTTTTCAGGGGTAAAAAATGGAAAAACAAAAAAGAGGAGCAAGATTCTAGAGTGCTTCTCAGGGGAAACCATCTACAACTCCAAGTTTCTCACTGGAGGAACAGTGAAACTAACTGCAAGACAAGAGCTGCTTCACTGAAAGGCACTGCCTGCTACCAGCAAGGGGAAAATTCACTCTGGAAAAAAATAAATAATCAAGATGGTCAGAAGTTCTCCCTTACACACACAAATTGACTTTAATGTTATAAAAAACTACTGCTCAGTCCTGAAACACGGAATTTACAGGTGACAAGGCAGTTACAGCAGCATTTATTCTGCATTTATTCACAGCCCTTTTATTCTGCAGCAGCACAGATGTCACGCCTGGTTTTGACCTGGAGGCTGAATTACTTTCTGACTACATTGATTAAACTTAGACTATATTTAATGTACCCTAGTTTTAATTCTCCATGTGATCTTAGGAACTGGGAATACTTTGTCAATACTAAATTTAAAATTAGCTCTAGACGTACATCATTTTCTCCCATAGGTCCATGTTCCTTTCAAGGCAGGGGATGATGTTAATACTTCCAGAAGCCAAGCGTAGCAGCTGCCCACGTTGCTCAGCAAACTCAGTTAAACTCTGCAGTGGAGATGGGATGAGGAGAGCCTTCTCAAAAAGCAGCCCCCTCTCAAAACAGAAGGCAAGCAGCACACACCCCCATGTCTTATAAAACCTTTTGGAGATGTTTGTCAGGCACAGGCTTCCCAAGACAAAGGAAACTCTCTCCCTTTCACAGTACTTGCAAAGCAAGAACGCACGTAACCTGTCCTCTCAAAACACACATGCTGCAAATAAAGATATCAAGTGTACTGACATTTCTGCAGCGCAGCTTAGAATAACACCCCATGTGATGCCTGTGTACCACGCTGTCAGCTCAGCTTTGGATTTTCTCAACACTGGGTGCACTTTCAAAGAACAACGCTCCGGTTCCTGTACAATAGATGAGTATACTGGCTCTTAAGCTGGGAAACAAAGTTAAGAATGTGTGGCTTTTGGCTTCAAAATTAACCATGCTTTAGTAATCTAGTATACTAAACTGTTTCTTATTAATGTATCATGCAAATACTCTCCAGTCCTCCCGCAAGTCTGACACTTTCCCAACATATCAATAGCAAATGTTCTGTGAAATGCAACTTTTCTGATGTAGGCCACCCTGACTTTCAGTGTGATCTCAACCCGCCATGCAAATCTTCATGGCAGATGCAGAACGGCGCTGTTCTTTAATAAAGGAAACAATATTGGAAAAAATTGTTTGATACATCTTGTTTGGTTTTCTTCAGCAGAGCCAACCGTCTCCTCCCCTCCACCCTTCTTTGCTTTTTTTTCTTTTTAGTGACAGCTGAACAGAGCTAAGCTTGTTTTTCCTGAGTCACAACACAAGGTAGTTCAGGGAGGTGGCTGGCACCCCGTTAATGTCATTATTCACCCCTAATGCAGGCAAGAGGGAGAATGCACCCAGCGACTTTTGTCACAGGAGAAAGGAGCTTCACAGAGGCTCTGTGAAATCCATCCCCCTCTTTCAGAGCATTTTTTTACATAATGCTGCTGCTGCTTTGTCACCTGGGCTGCCATCAGAGCCAGCCCGGTGCTCGTGCCCCATTCCACAGCCCCCTCTGTGCATGGGGCCGCAGACAGTGCCGGGGTTTGTGGCCAGGCAGGAGACAGCTTAAAGCCATGCAAGAAGGGCGAGGGAGGAGCACCTAGTCAACTGCTGTTTGGTTTTCATGTGCTCATGTTTTACGTCTCTTGCACTGTAATTAAAGCCACAGTGTTATCTCCTCTCCTCTGCCTCAGCCGTATCATCTTTCAGAGGCTTTTTATAGGCACTGTTGCAAAACAGAACCTCAAGGAAGGATTAGAGCCTATTCTGACTTCAGCCATTACATGTCCAAAACACAGCTTTTCATCTCCCCCTGTTGTTAAAATTATCTGCACAGATGCATTTTTTCCCCCATAAAACCTACAGCTCTCTGTTCACAAAGGGAACACTAGCAGGACTGCACAGAAAAGCCCGGAGATGATGAAGAATGATGTTTTGGAAACACATGGGCTACTGCTCAACCAGGTCCTCTTTGCATTAGTAAGGGCTGGAGTTCAAAATAAAACCTAGGTGAGGAAGTCCAGGACTTGACCCAGGACTTCCAAAGCCTTCTGCTGCATTTCGTGTGTTCTGTCCTTAACCCATCAATGCAATACCCGAATCCTCCCACTGGAGATGATAGGAAGCTGTCACAGCTGCAAATGACAAATGGCTCTGCACTCAGGCATAAGACAGGATGCATCAGAGGGAGGAAACCAGTTCTGCTGGACTGACTTGGATTATGCCTTTTTTAACCCTCCCAAATTGAAAGCAACTGGAAATATTTAGGAAATTCAGGAGATTTAGGGCTTGTTTATATAGCAGATGAAAACAACTGACCGAAATGCCTCCATATTTTAAAGCTCCAAGGTAGAGGAATAGTTTATATATTAAAAATAACCAGGACCTTTAGGTTCTATTGCCTACAGAAAACTAAAAGCTGAAATAATTGTTTTCAAAAATTGATTTCCTTTAACATGTGTACAAGATTAAATGGTTACAAATAGAAATGCTAGATATTCTGAAATATTTATAGGGAATATCTGAGCTGCTTATTCTGGCAGCTTTCATAAGAAAGGGGATCAGTGTGGTATTCGCAATTTTGCCCCCCAGAGAAATATTAAAAAAAAAAAAAAAGAGTAAGAACAAAGAGAAGGATACAATGAGTCCAGAGTCAATTACAGAGCATCTCTCTCCATCAGTTTGCATGTAAAGAAAAGGCTCCATACATACACTACCAGACTGGTCTGAACTTTGTTTGAATTGACCATTGAACCAGCCATTTAAATGAACACGCTTCAAGTCGATGGTTTTCTATTTGCAATGCATTTGTGTCTGATTTATACCTGGTTTATTCTCTTGAATCAGAATTTCTTTATTGCTGTGGTTATACAGCACGGTCACATGCCCTCTAGTGAGCTACACAGCAACTGCAGGGTGCTAGGCAAACATCATCATCTTGGAGTTACCCCTTTATGCAACCATGTGCTATTCTTCTCAAGGGTACTAAAGGTGTTTTGAGCTCGGTCCTCCTGAATCTTGCAGTTCTCTGTCTCTGTTTGAGGGCAGGAAACGAAATAACCCAGTATCCTGAAGCAGGCAACACAAATACCTGCTCCAGTGGGCAGTGTTTAGAACAAAGCTATAGGACTGCAGAAGTCTGAGTGCTCCATAGCACCTAAATATCAAAAGCTCGGTGTTTCAGAAACTCTTTTGTAAGAGTTTTTGTATCCCTAGGAAAAAAATCTCCTAACTCGAGAAACAAAGGCCCAGGATGCTGCTGACTCAGAAGCTGTAACAGCTGTACTGGCACAGCACAGCACTGCCAGATATGCTCTCTCTGCAGACATGCTGCTTAGGGAAGTGGACTGAAGCACGTTCCCTGTGAAGAACACCTTCACATCTCTGAACATCTCCTGTGATGAGGCTCTGGGCAAGGATCTTCTATCTCATACCCTGGAAGAGTGGATCAGCTGTCCACCTGTAGACAGCAGCCATTTGGAAACGGAGCCCCACTGGGTGAACAAATGTCACGCCTGCTGAGGAAGCAGTGCTCACAGCAGGTCTGTGCCATGTCAGTGCATGGCGGGTGGATATTCTGCCTCTATCTTCAGTGGGCTCACATCAAACACATCAAGATGTTTCATGGGCCACATGTGCCACAGAATGGGCAGCTCTCACTTGAAAGCAATGCTCTTCTCCTGCCTAGATAAGTTCAGGTCTCAGTCAGCAGCTTCACCATACACACAGACAAATTTTAATGTGTGCTTAAAACTTTACAGGATTGAATTCAAACACAGGATTTACTCAGAGCTTGCTACAGTTCCTTTTTGCTTATTTGCACCCCTCAGTGCATCATTACCCACATCCTTACTCTGCCATGGCACACAATATTTGGTTAGATACTAATGAAGACTGATTAATGTGAAAAGAATAATAATTGCTGCTGCTATTGCCAATGGTAACAACAAAGCTTCCTATTCACTTCATGCAAGTGAAAAATGCACCGAACATTCAATTCCTGTTTTAAGAAAATGATTATCATTTTCCATAATTAACAAAAACTGCACTATATTTATTCTGAAAGCAACAACAAAAAAAGTAGAGAGAGTTTAGCACAAATCTCATTTCTCTAGGTATGCTCAGAAAATGACATGACAGCAGGCAAATTAGCTCCTGACAAAAAATAAATATTACATCAGGAATGTCAGTCTCTTCTGAGAAGTATAAAGTGTCTTTTGGAAATGTTAACTGATTTTTAAAAGAACTTTTTCTTAACAGGTGAGGAACTGTTGTAGCCGGGTCATGTGGTACAAGTGATTGCTGTTCACCGCTTTGCCAAATTACCAGCCTTAAAAACAAAAAGCAGCATAGCAAACATATTTTCCAATCCTTAGACTTTGGAGTGTTTTCCAGCCAGTAACTCTTGACTTCTATTAAGTCTTTCTTCAGCCGTGTTAGGTTTGGCTGTGCACTCAGCTGGGGGTTTAGGCACATTTCAGCCTGATTATATGGGCTCACTTAATTAAAGAGATGTATTCTTGGGGGTCCTGGTGGGTGAACAACTAGACATGAGCCCGCAGTGTCTGCTTGCAGCCCAGAAGGCCAACGGTATCCTGGGCTCTGTCAGGAGAGGGGTGGCAGCAGGGAGAAGTGCCCTGTGCCCTCATGAGGCCCCATCTGCAGCACTGCATCCAGGTCTGGGGCTCCCAACACAGGAAAGATGTGGAGCTGTTGGAGAGGGTCCAGAGGAGGCCACAAAGATGCTCAGAGGGCTGGAGCACCTCCCTGTCCTGGCTGAGGGAGCTGGGGGTGTTCAGCCTGGAGAAGAGAGGGCTCTGGGGAGACCTCATTGCGGCCTACCAATACTGGAAGGGAGCTTGTAAACAGGAGGGACCAACTTTTTACATGGGCAGGTACTGACAGGACAATGGGGAATGGATTAAAACTGAAAGAGGGCAGATTTAGGTTAGATGTTAGGAACAAATTCTTTACTCAGAGGGCAGTGAGGACCTGGCACTGCCCAGAGCTGTGGGTGCCCATCCCTGGGGGTGCCCAAGGCCGTGGATGGGCCCTGGGCAGCTGAGCTGGGGGGCACCCAGCCCATGGCAGGGCTTGGAGCTGGGGCTTTAAGGCCCCCTCCAACCTAAGCCATTCTATGATACAATTTTATGATCTGTCATAAAATCCCCTTTCTGTTGAGCATAGCTGCTGGATTATAAATCTGTTTTTAACATAACTCTGTCTCCTCTGCATAGGAGTTGATGTAGGAGCTAATACTACTTTTTGAAAATCTCACCATTCCAACTGAAAAAGTATCTGGAATTTCTCCATGCTGGGCAAAGACAAATGATCTTCATATTAAGACGCTTACCTGGATGCAGTAAGGTAGGGAAGCTAGAGCTGACTGCATAAGGAAGTCTGCTTAGCAACCCAAGTGACATTCTGGAATATGCAAATGATTAAGTAACAATGCCTGGACTGGACCAGATGAAGACCAATCAGACTCCACTGGGAACTTCAGTGGCTAAGAGAACACTAAATAGTCTCAGGAATCCATCTAAAGATTAAGGATAAAAGCCATTTTTTTACTTCGCTTATATCCCTTCAGTTGCATATCACGGTTTTGTCTTTGGTGGACGCTTATCTCTTCAGCCAATGTCTAGTCTGTATCTTTATCCAATACGTTATAGAGATGACATACATTATTTAGATGAATAAAACCTACTACTTAGCAACAAAGTCTGATTCCTACCAAATATGGTCTCCTTTCTTTGAAGAGTCCCCCATGAGTCATAATCAAAGGAAAACACATACAAACCTTTACTGTTCACATTAGAAGACCAATAACTGATGAACATTTATTTCCAAAGCTTCCACGTAGAAGAGGAGATCAGGCTGGGTGTTGAGATGTACAACTACGTTTATACTAGAGAGAACAAGCATAATTTGTGAGGAAGGAAGACCATCTGTGCTACATTGACAATGACCCATTGTCAATGTACATACATCTCAATTTCCCATTGGTGCTCTAAAAAGCTCATGATCTCAATATAACTCCCTGCCTTTGGAAATCCTGTCAAGGGTGCCTTCACCTGGTGTATGTATATACCATTTATAAATATGTATTTATTTTTAAGATCAAGCCTGCTGCCTCACCTTCCCACCTTAGTGAGAAGCAATGCTTTGAAATTCATCACTGTCTCTTCATTAACTTCTCTGTGGAAAAATACTCTTCCCATTTCCTTAAGGAGGAAGAGCATGGGAATGATGCGTCCTGCTTTACTCAGGACAATAGTTTCACCTGAAGTTAACAACCAGGCAACACAGTACAGCAAAATACTTCATGTATAAGCTTATAAACAAAACAGCACAGCAACTACCATTCATCTCTCCCCCTTCTCCGCCCTTTTCAATAATTTAGTAATCTGTTAGCACCATCTACCCACTGCTGTAAAACGCTTTCAGGGATGATCACTGTCAGAATGCCCTGAGCCTGGTAAGCACAGTTGTCTTCATAGACAAGTTCATTTGGACTCAATTTTCAAAATGGAAAGCTAAACACTTTTCTCTGAAAGGTGTTTATGTTCATTCTTTTTGTTTGTCCGTGCACAAGTTAAGAATTTCACAGGTAGGTTTCAGAGCTACCAAGGCCCTGCAGCCCACCTGCCTTCCAGAAGTTTGTTCTGCTCCTCTGACAATCAACACATTAGAAGAGAGCAATTGCAACTGCAAATCTGAGGTAGGGTTACATCTGGAGTCCCAGCAGAAGACAGACCTTAGTGGTCATCCTCTCCTCTGGAAGCGATTAATCTGTGTCACATCCTGCATTTGAGTTCACCTGCTTGAAGACAGGGGCTTGGGGATTTAAGGACCATCACATGGTCAGTAAGAGACATTTTCTGAGACATTAAGAGCAGTGTTAGAACCTTTGTCACTTCATCACTTCTTTCAGGAGCTGTTGCTCTGATTAGAGAAGACACTGGCGCAGGCTTGTGTGCTTTCCTCTAAATAAGAGGGATCATCACAGTGCATCCTGTGCATCCTTGTATTAGGTCTCAAGAACTGTCCTACCAAAGTCTTACGGTGCAAGACAGGAAAGTCCTGAAAACACCCTCCCAGGCAATAAAGGATAATCAAAGAGTGCTTCAAAAGAAGTTAAGCAGAGCTCTGAAGACCTAACAAGAAAGCAGTCTATGTACACAAAACTTGTACTGCGTCGTAAATCTGATCTATGTCCCTCAGTCAGCATTAGCTGCCCTGCTCTTGCTCTAATGAAGTACAAGGCCAGCTTATTCTACCCACTCTCACTGAAAGCCAGTAATAAAACTGTACGCGTCTCTGTACAGCATCAAAACAGATTTCACATGATTGTTTTAAATAGCAAAAGGACTTCATGGAAAGATGTCTGTATTTTCTTAATAGCTGTAACCATGCTACGTAGCGCATGTCAAAATTCTGAAAAGAGAACAGATTCCTGATGCTTTGTGCAATGTATATAGTTTCTTTGCTTTGATGTCTCTGCTTCTTTATTGTATTAAATTATCTGGATTAAAAAAGACCAAAAAGAAGAAGGTTGTCTTTTGTCTTATTACAGAACTGTCAAACATCATTTGAGCTAAGAGAACAGCCAGGGCCTCCAGGACAATTTGGAGAGCAGAGGAAGGAAGAAGGGGAGCAGCTGAGCCTATTTGCAGTTAGGCATTTCAGCCACAGAGACTGCAGGGGGATGAAATTGCTCTAAAACTTGCTAAAAGCAACTTTTTAAACTCACAAGGAAAGGGATCCTACCCTGTCATTCCTTAGGGGAGTCCAGCACCACTCTGCTATTCTACCTTTCCTACATCCAACTGGTTTTTGAACTGCAGGATGCAGTGGTGATGGCAAGTGTCTCTGGTCACTGCTCTGGGGATGGGGGGAGATTTCTTGCATGCTTTTTCTCCTAACAAATAAGCATGACAGCGGGAAAGATCCAGTTCTCATTTTTAATATCTAGGGAAAAATGTCTGCCAACAGGACTTATATTCCTTCCACTGACTTTTTCTTTACCTGGAGCATCCTTAAAATCAATACCAGCTGTTGTGGAGAAGGATTTTGGTGCCCTAAACAGAGATTTATGACTTCGAGGAATAAGCAAGAGGAGCACAGAAATGTCAGAGAGAAAAGATTCTGCTGCCATGGCAAAGAGCTGTACATCAAACAGACCTGTCTCTGCAGAGGAGCTGAAAAAGCCCTCCTCCAAATCACTCATGCACTTGAAGACACAGATAAAAAGCGAAGCCCTTTGAAGTCAAAGGCAAAACTCCAGATGACTTTAGCCTGGACACAGTTTCAGCTTTGGACTCAAATTCTAATGCAAATTTAACAAATCACCGAGCATAATATGATTCAGGTTATTATAAAACAGGCACAAGAGAGAGAACTGACTTTGCTGGATCAGCATCCCTTGCACTGGAGCTGAGGCCACTCTTGCCCTTCACTCAGGCTTATTCAGGACGAGATTCCACAAGCTCTGCTCGCTGTGCAGTTCAAAGGCACAAATTCCATTCTCTAATCCTAAAACAGAGTTGGGGTGTACAACTGAGAGGTCCCTTTTGTAAAAATAGTCCCTACAGTTCATGTTCAAGGAGCTAGGAGACTGGGATTTGCTGACCTGGCCTGAGATCATCTAGGCTCCAGACACACTCCAATCTCTGTCTATAACATCAGAAATTCTCAAATGCTAGCAGATTGTGATAAATTACTATTTTCAGGTCCTAAGAGGGAGAATTAAAAGTTTAAATGGAAAAATGTTAGTGGAAGTGACATGAACATCCATGCCTGCAATTGATCATATTTAATAAATGTTGCTCACATATTTCTTGATCTGCAGCCAATGGTTAATACAAGCATGAAGAAATGTAAGCTCCTCCACTCTCCATGTGCTGCTTCTGAGCCATAAACAAAGCCTGACAAGGAGCGGAAACGGATAAGGTCGGTGTTTAGCACTGTGTTACAAGCTAAGCAGAGGGGAGAGGCAGGAGAGTGCACATTTCTTGTGGCACTGCGGGGAAAACCCATTCCCAGAGGGCTCCGTGTGGCAATGGCTAGATGACTTCCCCTAGCTCAGGTATGTTCTGCTGCTATCCCTGGTGTGGACAACATGTACAATTGTTTTCCAGTTTCTGAAGGAAAACCACTGATATGTTAAATAGATAGAGAAAGAAAGATGACTGCTAGACATGTAATCTCCAGGAAGCTCTAGTGTATTCCTCTTAACTCCAGTATTTATGAGTGTGTGATTTAAGGCAGAGGATTCTCACATAGAAAGAACATAGACCAATGTTACATGTTCTGTATGCTCTACTTTGAAGCCTACAAGCACAGTAGTGATGCCACTGCTAACAAGAGGAAGCAAGTTTAGATTGCAAGCAAGACAGAGCAAGCCAAGGGTGAGACAAAGCAGGAACAAGGAAATTGGCTTTGCCACAAAGGCAGCATGCTGTAGAGCTATACACTGAAGGTCCAGGCCAGTGTGGACCCTTCATAGCAGCAGAGTCAGCTCAGGCAACTCCCTCCTCTCGCTCTCTTCTCCCATGTCACCTCTCAACTGAGCTGGACCACATGGAAAATGAGGATAAGGAAATAATCTTACACAAATGCAAACACGCACAAATATTTACAAAAAATCAGTGTATACAAATAGAATCAACAGGGATGATTTTAAACCAGAGGGGGAAAATGATCTCGTTTGCCACGATGCCACAGGACAGCAGCATCAGCAGTGCTGTGGGCCAGCACAGGGCTGGGACAAACTGCTGCAGTCAGAAGGACAGGCACACAAAGGATGGGGAAATTTAATCCACTACAGGAGACAAACAATTGAGACAGCAAAAAGGTTTCCATTAATTTCTTAAGGTATGCCAGGATCACAAGTGCACTGGACAGACCTAAGTGCTTTTGTTTGTCAGGTTGGCATTATGAACAATGTCAGAGCCTGCTGGAGGAGAGGAACAATTTCACCAACAGTAAACACAGAATTTAAATACTGAGCACTAATTTCTTTTTCTTGGCTACTAAAATGGAATGACTTGACTAGAACTCCTTTTAACAAGGCCAAGAATTGTATCATTTCTCTTAATAAGGAACCTATTTAAACTGAGACACGAAAAGTGGTGCAGGTTTCTTCTAATCTTTAAAATGCTTTCTTATTCTTACTTGCAAGAACTTAGACTGTACAGGCTTGTGTGTTAATGTGAAAAGGTCTGCTGACATGCAAAGACTAACACTTGAGAGGCCCTGAATTCATTTTGTATTGGAATAAAGTCACCCACAAACTCACTCATATTAGGAAGCTGTGTAAATACTGCCTCATAATTCCATGTGTAACTTCTTCCTAACAGAGACACTTGTGGTTTAACAAGCACTTTCTTTTGCTATAGAAAATTAAAGAATAGTGTACAGCAGCTTGCACAGACTCTCCCAAAGATACATGTCACACACAAGACTCTTGGCAAAAGCCGAAAAAGTGAGAAGTTGCTTAGCAAGCAAATCATGGTGCATCATTTCAAGGTCACGAGGCAGAGTTTACAATACTATATTCACATTTTAAAATCATCCCTTAACAAAAGCTATTGCCAAAACAAACCCTTTTCTTCTGCTATCCATAGGAGGTGAACACAATAGCCTTGGGGAAATTCCAAGCTGCAAAATCACCCTTGGCGGTTTTGGCCTCATCCTGCTTCCAAGCTGTAGAATCATAGAATCCTTAGAGTTGGAAGAGACCTTTAAAGGCCATCTGGTGCAATTCCCCTGCAATGTACAGGGACATCTACAGCTTGATCAGGTTGCTCAGAGACTGGTCCAGCCTGATCTTGAATGCCTCCAGGGATGGGGCTTTCACCACCTCTCTGGGCAACCTGTTCCCACGAACATCAGGAATTTTGCCCACAACTTGGCTCCAGTTTACAGCAGGATGCATGCAATTGTGGTTACTCCTTTGTGCAGGAATCAGAGATAAAATACACAAGCCATCTCTTTAACCAAACAAAGCAACATATGGTGTGCTCCCTTCCTACCATTCCTCCCAATACTCAGCAATCTCAGAAACCAGCCCTGTAGCATAATGTGGAGGGAAACAGGGATCATACTTGTTTACTTTCTGAAATATCTTGGGTATCAACTGATGGCCTTATGCTTAATGCCTAAGACAAGAAGATTACTCTCAGCTGTAGACTAGAGAACTGTTAAGGGAAAACTTGGATTCTGTTTACTAAAGCAATGAATTAAGTCTTACTAACCATTGGCTATTAGCCCTCACCAAATCTTACATCTAGAGAAGTGCTCTTCTGGCCAAGATCCTCCAACAAACAATTTCTGCCCACACCTGTGACCTTTTAGGAGCGGATTTTAATTTTTTTAACTGATCTCGTTTTTGTCCACCTATTCAGTGAGAAATTCAGCATAAAAAAAGCAACATTGAGGAAATATTATTTGAAACAACCACTTACACCTCCTACTTGAAATCTTCTTTCTTTATAGTAAGCACCTAGCCTACTCTGCAGTAACAGACCACCATATGGTAAATGTTTGTCTTGCTGCTGCTCTGCCATTCTCCATGTTCTGCTATCCTCTGAAATAAATATCTCCATCAAATATGCATTAAATGTATATATTCTTTTTATAAGGGAAGCGAGAACAGAGATCAGTGTATGGAGAAGAGTGCACATTCAAGACTTTTCTACCTACTAAGACTTTCCCAGACTTTTTTTTTTCCTTTTTCTCACTTTATACTTTGCTTTGCATCTTCTCACTTGTCAGGTTCTGCCTACAGTTATGCTCTTTCAAATGGTGTTAATGTCCCAATTTGCATTCCTTCTACTCCATCACTTTTCATCTGTAAAACAAGGTATTACTCAGGGATACCTTTCCACTTGTGGTGCTCATAGAGCTACCTAACTCACCCAGTTTTCCTGCATCTTGCTCTAAGCTTCCATCTGTTATTGTGATTGTTTTCATGCAGTGTGATGAAGAATCATGGCCTGAAATATGAATGTTAATGCTGCTAGTGTGACCTGATCAGTTTTCATAAGGAGTGTTTGACTGCTGTGTTATCTAAGGACAATTCTCCCTTCAGAAAGGAAAATCAGTCTTAATTATGCCTGGTAAATTAAAATCTAATAATTCTTTGGATCGTGTACATGTTTAATAAAAAGATATTACATAGGATCCACGTAGGACCAATGCTACAACAAGAGGGCACTGCTAGCACCAAACCTTTGAGTGCATGAATTCCCCAGACTTAGGCGGCAGGACTTCTTTGATCACAAAAGCACAAATATACACCTCAGGTTTAGCTCAACATCCTTTGAGAACTCCCTGGGAACGTCACACCCTGAAACAAAGGTATTTCTATCAAGTTAGGACTCAACAGCTGAGCATTCGTAGAGCTGTTTTCAATTACGACATTAAGTCCGACAGTTTAAAGCCAAGACTCCTAATTTACAACAGTACTTGTTAATTTACAACACTGAGCTTGTATAACATTTAAGTAAACACTGCACTTCTGGATGACAGAAAGCTAAACAATGAAATAAAACTTCAGAAACATATCTACTCCTGCAGTTTTCAAAGAGCTTCCAGTTCTCCATAAACAAACAGCTCCCAGCTGCCCAGCATTTATAGCCATGCCTCCTGTACTGCTAAATATGTCAAGGGAGAGAAAGGGACCAACAGCTTCAACAGTTTTCATTCAGAAGATCTTTCCACCAAAATGGATTTTAAGGGTAAATTTTGCTTTTGCCCACTGTAGATTTGTTTTGTGAAGAGGGAAGTAGGAGAAAAAAGAAACAAAACATTCAGGGTAAATAGGAAGCGTACTTCATTTTTCACCAGTGAAGAGCTAGCTCAGTCCTCAGGTCTTTTCTCCAGTTAACCTAAACCCTGGTCTTTTTGCTGAGCCTTCCAGCTGGAGAGGACACCCTCACATTTCAGATTTCTGTGGGTGAAAGTAGTCAAGTTGCAGGCTCCTCTTCCTCAGCCACTGCCTCACCTCCTTCCCAACTGAAAAACGTCCCAGTTACTCATTTTTTTCCTCTTTTCCTCTCATATGCCACTCTCCTCTTCTCACTCTTGCCAAGACCTCAGAACTAGGGCTGATCGAGCAAGTGGGAACTGTGCAAAATGTGAATTTTTCAGAAGAATATCTACAACATATTTGCTTAAATGTCCAAAATGAGATGACATGGGAAACATACTATTTTCCAGTGAATTATTGAACATGTCACAAGAGGCATACGCTTTACTTAAAACACCCATGTAACTGAAAATCTATTTTTCCACTAACCCATCCCAAAAGCCTACTGATTCAAAAACTCTGTCGAGGAAAATCTTCTCTAAGGTCCTACTTGGTTTCTCCCTGAAGTCTCTAAAACCAGAGCTTTGAGAAATTTTGAGCTTTATCCTTAATAATGCATTCTGGAGAACATTTCAATATGGAAGCCCTCGAAGGAGCAAGAATGTAGAAAATGTGTTTCACAATAGTCTTCCATGCTACAGAGTATGAAGAAAAGACTTGGAGACTGGAAAAGCTGAGGCATGTTCAAAGAAGCTGAGAGCCGGAGGGTAGATTTTGCAAAGCCCAAGTAATGACTTGAATAACACTTGTGAGCCACGGAATAGGACCAAGAGCATCAAAGGTCTCTTAGGGAGAAATGGGATAGCACAGTGGCTTCACAACAGTTTTGTGAATATGTACTACTCAGGGTCTATAATACTGTAATAAATTAAGAAGTGTTTAATGCTCATTATTCNCAACAACATTTAGTCCTCTGGGAATATTCTGCATATTTGTCAGCAAAACATTGTGTAACAGCCTAGGAAAATGCCCTCCGGATACTTTGCCAGGTCTCCAGAGCAATCCAGCTAGAAACATATACAGCTTAGTGCAGGGAAAGGACAAGAGCAACAATTCCCTCTTAGATTAACAGGATCTTTGAGTGTTCAGCAACCCACAGCTGGCCAAGCTCCTTTATGTGGCACTGGTTGCAGGCATCTCTCTGACTTGGGCAGGGAGCAAAACTCAGGGTTGGCAATCTGAATAGCACTCTGCCTGAGTGGCCATTCAGCTGCTGTCATAAGACATTAATCCTAAAATTAATTGCCTGTCCATTTTTGACAGCAATATTCCCAAGGACACCAATGGGATTTTGCCTATGACAGGATGTTAGCAAGGATTCCAGGTTTTGAATTATTACTGATAAAGACATTAAAAAAGTACCGGGATACTCTCCAGCAAGATCAAATATCACGCACATAACTTAGAATTTTGAGCATTTTGTCCTTTTTTATGGTCTAGAACAAAGACGAAAATATATCACATTGAGGCCCTCCTATAAAGAGCTGAGAGACTCATCTTTAAGTGCAACTCTGCAAGTCATAAAAGCTTTCAACATACTAACACGAGACAAAAATCAATCCCTACCAAAACCAAACAAACCCTCAACCCAGAAACACGATAGGAAGAGTATTATCAGAGCGCTTGAGCAGGACTGAAAAGCAAGCACTGAGCAAACACCAGGGCTCGAGAAGCTTGAAGCAGAAGGCTTAACATGAGCTGGAGAAAGAGGAGTATAATGCTACTAAATGGAAATGTTAATATTTTACAGGAGTAAAATTAAGCCAGCCTAAAAGATACGTACAAGTCATGGCAACCAAAGTGCTTCCCTGTAACAGGATACACGGCTAGCAGATAGTAGACGCAGTAAATGCCATAGAGTTTCAGCAGAGAACAGCTTTTAATACCATGCCTTGACATTTTCATGAGCCACCAAGGGAGACACAGACTAGAAGAGACACTGCATTCAAGGAGTTCTTATTAACAGCTCACTAATTGGAAATATATACATACAGACATGTATACATAGAGATGTTCCCAAGGAGCCTCTCCTTAATTAGGTATTTCCAGTATTAATAGCTTGAATTACAATGCTATCCATGGAGTTAAATAAATGTCCTAAGGAGAAAAGGGCTGTAAGGGCACTGAACAAGATAATTATTTTTCATAACAATACTGATAACAGAGAGTTACTATTGGTTCCAGGAAAAGAAATAAGGGAGAATGACAGACTCAGGGTTATGACTGAAGAATACAAGTTGAATTTGTATTACAAATTAATATGCCTTTTTTTTTTTTTCTGTTTAGCAGAAAGAGAGTGCACATGAAAGAACACGCAGCTGATAAAATCTACCCATAGTTAGGCCACACAATGTAAGAAACCTAAAAAGAAAAAAAAAGTCAGAAACCAGAAAAATGTATCATTTTTAATTAGCGAGAACACACGAGACTTCAAGCAGGACTAGAGAAACATGAACATGAAAGCATAAATCACAGCTAAAAGCATATAAAGAGGCATAGAACAAGTATCTGTGTTCTTTCTGCTTTTTCAAAACTCGCTTCTATGTCTTGCAAGCTCAGGAAGAAACCGTATCTTCCAGTTCCAGTTACATCTTACCCAGAACTCCCCAAGGTCATAGGAGAGTTAGTGGCATTGGCTGGTGGTTGGAAACAGAGGACACAAGGTTGTGTAGGGATGCCAGCCTGGCACAGGAACCCCAGCACTCCTTCCTCCCTGGGGGAGGCTATCCATCAGCCCAGCCTCTCTCCTCACTTGCCCTCTCTCTGGGCTTAGAAAACCCTGTCAGTATGCACATTTCACATGCCTCTGGCGTATCAGAGAGATATTAATACATTCCTAGCAAGGCACTCAAGGCAAAAAGTATGCCCACAGGATGTAATTACACTCCCAACTCTCTCAAAGTGAAACATGGTCCATCCCTGTTTCACCTCTATTAGGAGGTACAGGCAACACATAGGAGAAGTATATTTATGGGGGTAAAGACGACGTGTGGCTCATGAAAATGGAATTCAGCATGATTTGGTTTAATATATATATTTTTTTAATTAACACCTCCTGAAAGCACCAGCAAGCTCCAGAGATCTGTACCAGCGCAGAATCCCATGGACAGCACCAAGACAGCAAGCAAACACGAGGCTCACCCAGGCCTGTACATTCAGAGATAAAAACAGGTCTGAGTGTCTGGCTGGATCAAGCACCTCTGGACCTCTAACTTATACTAATTGACGTAAGTATGTCCTCTTGCAGTAAATCAAAGTGAGTTTTGCATGGCTTTGTGGAGAACTTGGTTATCAAACATTGGATGCAGGCCCAGATCTTGCCTGGGAGCTGAGAAGCGCAAGGGTACGTCATCACAATTTTCAGCAAAGCTATAAATCTGCTGAACGGCTGTGTGACACCAAACACCAGACTGGGGGGAACTGCATACCCCAGCAAAATAAAACATTTCATATAGATTACTTCTACAGTGTGTTGCCTTATGTCGCCATTTGCACAATAAATATCATGTTTTGCTTTTCCATAAAGTCATGTAAGGAAGTTACAAGGTCATACACAGAAATGCACAAAAACCTGTTTTAAGGGAAGAGGATTCATCCCCATGGGCTTCGAAATAAAGTGCTGATACAGTACCTTCAAAAATCTGTTGGAGTTTTACTATTAAACACAATGCAAACAGGATTTGGACGGCAGTGAGGGGATTTTCTACAATGTATGCTGACGGTTTTAATTCCTGTAGCACACATTATGTCCCAAGTCTGCATTTGGCACTGCTTAGAAGCATTCCTCCTTTCCTCTTTAGTTTCTTTGCTAGTAACTGCTGGATCACACTGACTTTTTGTTCACGTTTCCAGAGAAGACAATATGATAGAGGTGCACACCTGGGGCATTTTTCCCAGCTCATCTATAAGAGAATTCTCATAGACTATAACAACAGCCTTTTCTTAATAGAATTTCATCTGTATCTTAGAAGACATAAACAGAAAATATCTTGAAAAGTACATTATAAAAAGCATTATAAGATTTTTTTTAAAGAAAAGGAAAGATGCAACCATTACATATCTTTCATGTTTCACGATACCATTCATATCTGACTAGAAAAGCCTTCCCACCAACAGCAGTTGCTCTAAAAGCACACAGTAATAGCACATCAGTGAAGGAATTAAAGATATTTATAAGCTACTGAGCACTTGTTAACATGTTAAAGTTATAGTATTCAAACTACACAAACACCATGTTCATGCCATCTACCAAATATGTTCCACATATACTCCATATCAAAATGTATCTTAGTATATACTCCAAAATACACTGTATGAAACAGCACAGCTGCTTGCTCTTTTTCATTATTCAAATAAATGCTAAGATGATTATGGGGAAAAAGGGAGGAAAAAAGGCACATGCAGCCAGAGGAGAAAGTAGGCATGTGTCATCGTGACACTAGTCCACTCATTTTATTAATGCATCCCAGCCTGCATGAGAAAAGCCTTCGGAGGTTCCACAATCAAAACTTTTCACATTTTCTCACTCAGAAAATCCTAGCGCAACAAAACGAGCCTTGCAATGTGACCCAAAGGACAACAAAGGAAGTTTTTGGCGAAACGACAGAAGATTCAATTTCCAAAGCTATGGCCCTCTAACTGAGAATGTCCCTTTTTGATTAAACCAACTATGAGATCATCTCCAACACCGAGCAAACAACTGCTATATTGTCATGCCAGGAGTATGCTGCTATTTGCACTAAGGCAGGAAGACTTTCGACTTAACACTTAATTTATTTTTATTTAAACATGACATAGCTCTAACATAAAACAACAAGAACCTGGTGCTGATGGGGGCAATGATATCTGCACTCCTGTGCTCCACATCCCAGACAGCTTTGGCTCTTTTCAGACCAGTAAGTCACTCCGTTGAAGGAAAGAGGTGATTTCTGAGGCAACATAATCCCAAAGTATCCCAAACTAGTTGCAGGCACAAGTTGCACTTAGTTCCCCATATCAATTTCTCTTCATGCTTTTGGTTATCTTGAGCAAAATCTATCTTGGGACAGATATTTCTCAATAAAAGTGTCTTATTTCTTAATAAAGGGATTTTTATAGCATATTGATCGAGGTTTGCTGCTGTTGTTGCTTTGTGCTAACAGACTGGCATAGGAGGTAGCGTAATGCTCATTAAAAAAACACTGATCCAAGATATATTTATAGACATAAGGAAGAAGGTGCTTCACAATCAAAACTAAGACTGAGTAGGAAAAAAAAACTCTACGTTTTAAAATGAATAGAAGATACAACACAAATGGACTGGACTCATTCTGTCTTCTTCCAGTGCTGTATGCAGATCTTTAATCAGGGGTAGTATGATTTAAGAGATATAATAACCATTATTTCCTACTGTTTATTTGCAATATATTGTGCTGGTGTTCAGAAAATCTGGCAGAAATACACCAATAACAATCCAAAGGCATTTAAAATCCTACAATTTCTTATCTTGGTATCTGCTATTAGATGCAATTTTTACAGAAGGGCTAGACTCTCACACTATTTCTTTCCATCAAGTATTATCTCAGGTCTCCAAAAACATTTTTGTTCAGCTCAAGGGATGTTTGAAACGAAGGCACCTGCAAGAGGCACCATAACAAAAGCTGCTGTTGAACGTTACCAGAGTTGCTATCCACCAATCCTATCGCAAACTTGTGCAAATAGAAATAGATTAAGCTAACAATTTGTACAGACATCTTCACCCTTATTATAGATACAGGGACAAGAATGAAATTTGTCTCTTTCCACAGTAATCCTTCTTAAGCTTGCTGTAATCATCAGCTATCCCTCTACCATGTAAGAAGCACAACTTTGGTTAAGATGAAATAACAAACAAGAACCTGGAAAGAGTATCCAAATCCCCAAACCACTCATATCTCAGCTTCTATAACATTTAAATATGGAAATCTAAAGCCATGGCACTCCTCATTTTGAAGAATCATAGAATCATAGAAACACTAAGTTGGAAAGGACCTACAAGATCATCTAGTCCAACCGTCCTCCTATCGCCATCTCTACCCACTCAGGTACTAAATCATATCCCTTAGCATCTCGAAGAAGGCACCAATATGAACATTTTGTTCAGATGCAGCGTCCGATTTGTGGTTCACTAATGAGAAATGAAAGACGCTGCCACTTGCCCAACCCCAGGGAGCAGGAAAGCAGCGGTACTGAAATAGCTTCCAGGCCGTGATCTGGCACCGTATCACAAGCCGTTAACATCAGGTACCCCCAAAAGATGTTTGATTGCTTAAGAGTGACCGACTGCACTTTGATAACATGAAATACATGCTGCCTTATCAGCATTTAATACCATTTCCAAATAATAAATTGAAGGAAGAGAATCAAAGCTGACAGAGGAATTGAAAAGGGACCAGTGATGATGTCAGGGCTGCTAACTGCACTATCTATATTCTTTTTATTTGATCCCTTTCCCATAAGTAATCTGGGCTGGCACAGAAAAGCTTTGTGGTATTTCAAGTTGTGATACTTCAAAGCTCCGTGCAGTAGCAACGGCAGAGCATAAAAACGGTGACTTGGATCAGAGGCTTCAGCTCAGGATAAAGCTGGGTGCTAGCAAAAGTGCATCAACAGGAACAGAGCCAAGCCCCTGCCCCGTGGCCTCACTGCCGGAGAAGATGTCCTTTAGAAACTGTAGAACATTGGTTCCAATTCACGTTCTATCAGTGCTTTTTCTTGCAGATGACCGTGAAAAGACTTGAATATAATTATTCTACTTACCATCCTCCTGGGATTCACCACTGCACTAATCCCATAGAGCTGTTAATTACCATTGCTAACGCAGAAAGCACAACATGGAAGTTTTCAATCAAGGTCTCGCAAACCAGTGAAAGAAATGAGCAAGAAAAAAGTTCTGTTGCAAATATTCCAAGTGTGAGCTGTAACTAATTTAAAGAGCATGTTAGAATGGAATGTATCATCCTGTTTACTAAGAGCTCAAAGACCAGGGCAGATAAATGGCTCCTGAGAGGGTGATTCTCCAGAATAGTCAGCCATTCCCCAGCTTAATCCATCACAATCAATGACAAGAAAAGTATCAAAATAGTCAGCTCTTCCTTCTACTTATTACTTTAAATGGATTAAGCATCTTAAAACAAATACTGTGCTGGTTCGTGTTAGAAGACTGGAAGGATACCTAAGGATGCTCTCTGCATAAGATATTATGACTAAGTTGATTTGATATTGTATTTGGAAAGTATCTTTGAGTTTTGAAAATAATGCAATAAATGGATGGCCTAATTTGCTTTCAGAAAAGGACTGCAGGACCCTTATGCCAGACCTATAAATACAGTAACAATTTTACACTGGCTTTGAAAGCTTGGCCTATGGACATTTGTTCTGAAGGGCAGTGAGTATTAGGGAAATTGCCAGTGCATAACTGCTGTGCAATAATGCTCTCACCCAGCCACAGCTACTGACCCAAGCTACAGTTCCCATCCCATACCATTCCTACACGAATGACTTGGAAGCATCACAACATGAAATATCCTGTAACGTTTTATACCACTCTGGATTACTTATGGGAACAGGATCAAATAACGTTGGCTCTTCTACACACAGACCGCATGCTTTCTATGAATGTTTTACATTATGACTTGTCTTTTCTTTTCCTACTGAAGAGAGCAACTTCTTGCAACTTGTTGCAGAGGAACCCAGCTTGAGTTGGGACTTTGCATGTTTGCATATTATTAGTCTTCAGTGAAAATAAAGGAGAAGAAAAATTCCTTATTTTGCCTGTCTTATGCGGCAACAATGCAACTATACTTGGATTTTTTTAATCTGTATTATTTCCCATAACAATAACTAAATAAATAGTGATTTTTTAAACAGAAGTTCAATGCTAATACACAAAGGAGCTGTACGATTTTGCATTTAAATTTCATAGAATCATGGAATGGTTCAGGTTGGAAGGGACCTTAGAGATCACCTTGTTCCAACCCCCCTGCCATGGGCAAGGACACCTCCCACCAGACCAGGTTGCCCAAAGCCCCATCCAGCCTGGCTTTGAACACTTCCAGGGAGGGGGCATCAACGACTTCTCCGGGCAACCTGTTCCAGTGTCTCACCACCCTCACAGGGAAGAATTTCTTCCTTATATCTAAATCTACCCTCTTCCAGTTTATAACCATTACCCCTTGTCCTGTCATTATCTATCCTGGTAAAAAGCCCCTCCCCAGCTTTCCTGTAGGCCCCTTCAGATACTGGAAGAATTTGTATAGAATATGCCAGCCAGAAATACAGAAACTGATCAAGAGTTTAAGTTAAAGAGAGTTAAAATAAGCATTACAACATTTTTCTAAAGTAAATATCAAGTTAACTACTTCCACGGTTCTGTTGTCTATCTTAATTAGAAGTACAAGCCATCATAAACTGCATTTTCTTAATAAAAAGATTCTTAGAGTAAGGATTTTGCTAAAATGATGATATGAGTATTTCCACAGTGTAGATAACTTTTCATCTATAAAATTAAGGGAAGGTGGAATTCCAAAAATCTTAAGATCATCTATTGGCTCCACATCACGTGTTGAAATTCAGCATGCATGTTCCCAAACTAGCTTAGGGGAATAGGGCCTCGAAAAGCCTGACACATTCACTCCTCAGCAATAAAATGCAACACCCTTCGAGTGTACGAGCTAAAGATAATTGGCATTTACTACATTTTCATTTTTTTCTTCATGAATGACCTGGTCTAGTGGGAGGTGTCCTTGCCCATGGCAGGGGGGTTGGAACAAGATGATCTCTAAGGTCCCTTCCAACCTGAACCATTCTATGATTCTATGATTAGCCACACACTACATTTACAGTTTAACTTCACTCAAAGAAAACAAAAATCCTATGGGAATGGACCCTTAAATTCCCCAGTAGCATCTTTGTTCTGCAATTACTAGTTTTGGTAGTTCTTTGAAGTGGTATGCTTAATGCACAGGCCAGTGGGTTGGTTTGAATTCTGGCATTTCTAGGACTGCAAAGCTCTCTTAGCACTCTTGCATGCCTCACTCTTTGATTCTGGATTATTTTGGTCTATCTTCCAAGGAATCAGTATGCCAGAAACTTGTCCCAAGCCTTTTCCTGCACTCAGGAAACAGCCAGGATCCTGACGTACCTGTGGCTCTCATTGACTCCATTTGATGAGGATGGGACTCTCCAATTTTTCCTCTCTGTGAAAGTGCTGAGGGATGTTACCTTCTCCTAACACATCAGGAGGCTATTCTTATTTTGGATGTTATCTCAGCTTGATCACCACAGCAAGTCCAATCCTCATCCAAAACAAGAGGAACCAACTTATCACCACAAAGGTCCTGTGAGAGCTCAAGTGTTTTCCTGCCAGGCTGCTGGCTGGGATGCACGAGTACTTGTGTACAGTAAACACTGGCATCTGGTGGCAGCTGGGAGAATCACAGACCTACCTTCAGAGAGGCACACCAGGGAACATAAAACAGAGTCATTCTTTAAAGATGATTGCTTATAAACAAATTGATACTCAGCGGTCAGATGATCAAACCTCCAATTGTGACCACCAGCTAGGTCAACAGCCTCACAAGTTCTTTGTGAGAGTGTATTTATTCTATTATTTATTACATATATTTATTCCTGTCAGGAAAGTTGATTCAGTTCAGATAGCTTCTAGTGCAAATCTGATATGAATGGTCAATCTGAGCCCCATGGAAAAAGCTCTAAAGATAGTATAGGTGGGTAGGGCTTCTGCACCTGGAGAGCTGAATACTGGAACTTAGGTGATGTCCTAGATAAACCCTAGATTAGTTTTAGGCTGAAGCCAACTCATTCAACTGACTTCACATCACTACAAAGCTGCTCTGTTGACACAGATTGAGGCTGTAAGCAAGCGCTCGCAGATTAGTATCTGCCTCTTGAAAGAATTCCTAGCCAGTGCTTAAAACAAGTCCTTGTTTCTATTTGAATCTTTTGTCAGCAAAGCACCCAGCTTTGCAAGACATTACATGGCTTCAAACATCGTTAATGAACGGGGATGTCAACAGCATGGAAGCCTTACACCATAGGAGAGAAAAAATAGACAAGGGTTTGTGTCTGTGGTTATCGTCATTCCCATCTATTTTGTTGTTTGCTTCAATATCTCCCATTGCATCTCTGCCGCAACATCAGGGAGCTTTTCTCCGGAAGAGTCTAGCCTGATACTACATATTTTAAATAGTGTGAAGAGCTTGGAATGAAGCTTGTTTATGCATCTGGAGTTTTATGTCCTTATCTGAACCAAACTGCTCATACTTCCGAGCTCCGCGCGTCGTGGCTCATCAGGAAGCTGTCTCTCCAGACAAGGCACATTTCTCCCGATTTAGAAGAGCGAGTAAACACATCTGAAGCACTGCAAAATCAGAAGGGGCTAACAAACTACACGAATGATTCCAGGTCCCACCTAAACTCAGTTCATTTTCTTTCTTCCTAAGCAAGACTAGAGAGGTGTAGATGCATGACCCTGTATGCCTGTCTGAGATGAAAAGAAGACCGATGAAGGTTATTGAAATAAGATCCAGTGACAGACTTCAAACAAATTCAGATGAGAAATGAGAAGGTTATTCTTCCTGAGAGAAAGTTAGCCATTCGACCAGCCACCACAAGGGTGTCATTGACTCTCCATCACTTGAAGCTTTTAATTCAAGACTGGAAATTCTTTAGAAGTACATACACTGTCTCAGCTAGCTCCTGACAAGTCACAGAAATGATGGCCTGAACTGTGCAAGGAGCCTGACCAGATGATTCTAACAACTCCTGGCCTTAAACATTTATGCATCCTTGGTACCAAATTGAGCATACAAAGAATTCATTCCCCGTTCGCTAATTACAGTGACTTCAACAGGCCAATTGAATGGCTCCAATGTGAGCATGGGATTCCATGTAATACTGACAAAAGACCACGATAGGAATCTGCAGAATTTACAGATGTCTGTCCAAGTAAAGTTGATCATATGGCAATTAAAAAATCAACAGTATTCTCAAGTAGAATAGGATGTCTTGCCCAATACTAATTGACTTTTTTCCACTCAGGAAAGCCTCTTTAGAGATTCAGATCTTCTTAATAGCTTAGAGTTGACTACTCTTGACAGAATCTGTTGCAATCGGACATTTAAAAATTCTTTGAAAGTAAAAGAAACTTGGAAAATTAACTCGTATTTCAATGTGTATGACTTCATTCCAAGTCTGTAATTCCTATTGCTTAACTACTGGTTTATATCTGAGACTCATTTTAAGAAGCAAGCAGTGTTCTGGAGGTCCATACCATTTTTACCTTAACGCATCACAAAAGATGGCTTTATACATGGCATTGACTCACTCATGCCTATGACATCGCATCAAAATTATGCCATGCTCCTTCCCCAATTCTTTCTTGCTTTTATCAAGTCTAAAAAGTCATTTTAAGCCAGCGGCATCTCCAATCAGAAGCCTCAGGCTGAGGTTTTCTCCACCAATTTAATCTGTAAGTAAGGTGCCTGCCCCAGGGTAGAATCCAAGTGCTGTGTTCTGCAGTGCAGATCTTACAGGTGAGTTTCAGTTGGCACAGGGACTTTCTGTGTATGGCACCATGATCTGACCTGATTATCCTTTTAGATCAGTGCACATATATAAAACAATCTGCTACTGAGAAAGAAAAAAAATAAGAAAGAAAAAAGGCCACTGCAAAGCTAAACAAAGGCAAAGGGCAGACTTAGAAGTCTCTTCATCAGGAAAACACAGATTTCAAACCTGTATTTTTGTTATTTTAAATACTGCCCCCAGGCAGGTGATGGCACCTTCCAGGAGGTGCAGAAACAGCAGGAAGGCAAGGCAGTGAACATGGGGTGTGTGCATGTATGCATGCATTTAAATACATAAAAGCCACACATCAAAAGTAATCTGAAGGCCTTCTAGTCTTCCTTGTATGAGAAATCTGAAGAAAAGGCTCCTGCCACCTTACAGAAAGGATCTATTTAGCAGTGCAGTGTCTGAGGTGGTTTTCACGTTTAAAGCAAGAATTTAAGGGCAAATGTTTTGAAAGAAAAAATATATATGCGCATGTTTTTTTGTGCACATATAACACATTCATGTCTCGTGTGTGCTTTGCTTGCATTCACAGGGCATTCTGCATGGACTTCCCATGCTCCTTGCCTAGAAGTTGACCAGGTACCCAGAAGGCTCTGTATGAACCATGGCTGCTGTTGCTCAGGCCTCCCAGAAAGCACTGAGAGACAGTTTGAATTCCAGAATCAGGCTGCTTCGAGTGGTTTCCAAGAAGGCAAACAAGGAACTGTTTTCTTTTTCCTGATCGCAGAGCCTTCTGAACCTTCTGGGGAAGCCTTTGAACTTCCATTAAGCGGTGGTCTGTTTAGCGTTTGGATCTGTCGGAGGAGAAGTGGCTGGATAAACCGGGCCAATGTTGAAACGACTTGCTTCCAACACCTCCACAGTTTAATAACATCTCCCTGAGCACCTCTGGAGGTAATTACTGAAGTAGATGTTCAAAGGGATGACTGACAAATAGAAATAAGGCAAATAAAGATAAGAGATCCTTTTTCTAGGCATAAGAAAGGATGCGGACCTACAACAAAGGAGCCTTGTGTGTTCCACTGCCTACCATAAGCATTGAACAATTAATGGCTGACATGTCTTTGGAGCTGAAAACTGTTGAGAAAACATTTCTTGCCTTTGTCTCAGTCTAGGAAAATGAGATATTGTTTCTGTATTAAACTACTCTGAAACGAGTCACCTACAGCAGCGTAACCTGCCATACCCATTTGGTAACAATAGAACAGACATAAATTTTCAAAATCTTATCAGAAGTCACCAGTCCATAAGTATTAGTGGCGCCTACTGAATTTTATCCAGGGGCCTAACAGAAAACATCTGCTCTTTTACTTTCCAGCGAATCAATAGATTAAATCAACGTTCTCTTTCCTCCTTTATTCTGTTCAATAAAGGCAAAGGTTTTCTTTCATTTCTCTTCTATTTCTTTTAATAACTTGCTTCTCCTTGCAAGTCAAATCCAAGTATATTATAGAGATTTCTATGTCTCTTTCTGGGCTTACTTGGGGAGACATATATCTATGCCCTAGCAAAAGACAAGCAGAAGCAATTATTTTTGAAGCACATATTTACAAAGAGCTTGGTAAAATTATACCTAGTGTTTGGACTGCAGCCCAGCAGCACTGAAAAATAGTAATAGGTACTAAAACAAAAACATACTAGGGCAAATAACATTTATTGCCTTTTTTCAAGTCTATAATTCATGCTATAAAACGTGACATTATTAAAAATACCCACCTCTGCTCTCATACATTTCACCAATGCGCTACAACATGACCCTCAGGTGTGCTTTGCAAAGTCACCCACATTACGATGCTTACTTAGACACCTCATGACTTGATTCAAAACTGGGTTATAATTGTACCCATTGTATCATCCCATCAGTACCACTCGTTAGGTTTGTACCAGGCTATACCAAACAATACAGCCTAATACCCAGCCTAATGTACTTATAAATGACAAGCACTCAAGTAGAAGGCAAAACTAGGTACTTCTGGCCTGAGAAAAGGACGGACTGAAGTAGAAGTTGCCAAAAAACAGTCAGAATCTGCCATTGCTACGGCAGAATTGATACTAAAAATCACTGAGATAGCAGAACTGTACTTTCACTATGCTAAAAATGTCTAAATATAGACTAAGGATTACCTTTCTAGTCCCTGAAAAGACAGTTCCAGACAGGGATCTTCAATATTAAACTGAGAACAAATTTATGCACGCTGTTTCCACCTTTCCTCTTATACATGGAGATTCCACATTGCTTATGCAGTTTAATAAGAAGCCAAAAAAGAATGAAGTGTAAATGAAGACGCCTACTTTTCCCCCTGATAAGTAGATGTAAGACTGAGAAGAGGCACGTTTGATTTGAGGTGAAGTCCTGTTATATTTATGACATACATTGCAAAGGTGCTATGGGAAGCGTACGATAGTTTTATTCCCATATGTAAGAGAAGTTGATAAATATAAACAGAGCTAGTCTATAATAAGGTGATACATACAAGTATATAAAATACTTTAAATCATGCAAAGATAAATTACTGTCTGGCCTAGACAAGCGTTCTGCTAGCATACTTTGTGGTATATTGTATCCATACGACAACCTGGCAGAGACTCCTACATAAAACCAGTAACATGAGAAAAGCATATTACAAAACCCAGAGTCTTCCAGCCATTTGGATTTAGGTTTTTGCCCCTTGTCATGGCTTAAGTCACAGTAAATCAAAACTCATCTTGGCTCTGTGACCTTGAAATACACAATACAACAACCCCAGAGCCACGTCACCCGAGATTTTCCATCAGTTCAGCACAATGCCATTTGAGCCTTCCCACTATCACCCGGCATTGAGCTAGAGCTTGAGGGAACATTCCTCCACTGCCCAAGGTGGGGATTAGGAGAGTTTTGACCGAGGAAGAGAAAGGTATTGCTGGAACTTAATTGAATATGATCTCAAGGCAAAAAGAAATGGACATAAGGAAACATCTCTCAGGGCAAGAGAAGAAGCAGAGACAAAGAGAGGGAAGAATACAGAAGTGGCAAACCACAGTAAAGCAAATGTTACTCTGGAAGGGTGCAATGGCTGAGCAAACCAGATCTGGGCTATCTTGTCAAAGAAAGGGAACCGATTTAACTGTCATCTGATGAATGACAGAACAGTAGAGTCAGTCTAAAAGCAGGATATTGTCGCTTTCTATCCCAGTTCCCATGAACAACACAGACTTTTTTCATTTGAGATTTCTCTTTGTTAGCTATTAAAACAATGATGCCTCGCTTGCTACTGAACAAAAACAGTAAGAAAACGGGAGGACCCAAGATGACTGAAACAAAAAGCCATAAAATAATTAAACCTCAGACCTACCCAAACGCTGACATCAAATGTGTAAGAGTCATTGATAGCTCTCTGTCTCATTATGGGAAACAGAGATTGATGAAACACAGCTGTGTTCACAGCAACTGATGGCATACATCATCATTTCCACAGCATTCACATTAAATTACTTAGCAGCTATAGTGCCAGCATAGATTATGGGATAACCCAGCCCTTTCTTTTAATCTCGGGCATCTGGAATTTCAGGGTCAAATGAACTTTTTTCCTTTTTTATTTTTTTCTCTGTCTCTGCAAGAGAGACAAAGCAGTAATACCAAGAGCATAAGAACATCATCTCTTCCAAGGAATATGCATTCACATCGCACTCAAAAATAACTCTTAAAGTAATTTCTAAATTTTAATACATATTAACATCCAACCACAGAGCACAGGAAAAGGGAGAGAGGCTCGCACTTACAAGAAGTTCAAAAAACATCCCGTAAAAGTATCAGCAATTCAGAATCCTCCTAGATGAACCCCAGCTCTGTGATTTGCACATTTTCCTTGTATCAGACAAGCTGAGAGCACCATAATCCCAGAAAGGCAGCTGATGTGACAGAAGGTCCACATGATCCCTTCTAACCAAAACTAGGTGGTACTGAAATGCAAGACCATTCTGGACCATTTACGTTGATACCAGAGTTGCAACCAAGCTGTTTAAACACAGGAGCTTTAAGCACTGAGAGATTCAGCTGAAATCCTGCTGATGTGATAGCAACCGGGCAAGTGCTGTGTTTGCCAGTTCAAGGACTTAAAGACAAGTTCCCTATCTAAATCAGCTGGTATTCTGAAAGCAGACTGGGAAAATGAAAAGCACTGTAATTCCAGTTAAAAAAAAAACAGCAGCTGAATGCATGCTTAAAAAGGAGGCCAGTCCAATAAAAAGAAAATCCTGTATTTGCAGGTTATTGTTCTGAGAAATTAAGCTCACCATGATGCCTAACAGAACAATGACATAAGGAAGCAGCACCACAGTAAAGCAAATGTCTTCTAGAACTGGAAAGGGGCAGTTTAGTCTAAACCACAGCGTAAAGTGTAAATAATGAAAACAGGAAGCTTGGGACTTCCGGTGGACTAATCTTCATACAATAGCAACAGCCCCAGGAAACCATAAAAACAAAGCCACTTGACCATATTATTGATTTTCTGAAAATACGTTCCAGAAACTCTCCGACTCAAACATGTACACATTTCCACGCCACAAAGAACATTTATGCTCTACAGACTTTGACACTCCCACCATCCCACTGCTACTGAACTTTGTGGGGACTGTCAGGTCACAGCTTTTCTCTCCAGAGTGGTCTCTTGGCTTTCTTCACCACACGTGCTAGAGGCCTGCTCTCTTACTTGCTATCAGCTCCATCACAGGACCATTTTTGCAAAATTGTTAGGAAAGGTTTTAAACAGTGATTTCATTACTAGCAATTTCAGTAATAAAGAACAATTACACCCAATACCAGCGAAAATTCTCAAGGTCATTAAAGACACACAGGGCTCAAAGCAGGTTTGTTGTTCAGTCACTACATTTGTGTGTACTGACTTAGTGTTCATCACGATGCTTTAACAGACTGCAACTCTACTGTCTCAAGCCTAGCAGTTTCAAAACATTTCAAACGAGTTACGTAAATATCTTGAAGCTCCATTCAGCATTGTGTTCAATGTCCTCAGGAAAAGGAAGGAAAAACAGAATGCCATATTTCTTGAAGCTTTTCCACTTTTATTTATGACACATAATGGCTGTGATCTAATTGGTCACTTACTTCTTCCAAAATAATAGTAATTATTATTATTATTGTGCTTACCACAGCTACAGTTTTAACCTGCAATCTGATCTGGCAGCTTTGTCTGCACATCTGACCCCAATCTTTAGTCAGAACTGAGGGCACTCTGGTGTTCCAGTACATCAATGAGGAAGCTGCAATAATTAATCCCACTCAAGGAGATGATATCCCACCTCAAAGTATCCCAACAAATGCCCCTTCCATCCTGCTGGAAAAAGATGGCCAGACTGTACCTACTTCCAGCAGTCATCAACTGCAGTAATTGTGCTTGTTTCAAGGCAGAACTTGGCAGCAAATAAGAGTAAAGGCTTACTGGGATAACCCAGAGAGAAATGTATCTATTCACAATATCACATTTATTCTCCTTAGTCACCATCACATAGAAAACTACTGGAAAACAAAAAGTCAAGCAAAGTTTTCAAGCTGGCTGAGATACTCTCCACCTAGGAAGACACTGCCCACCTGAACAGTGCTCTGAACACTTTTCTGCCAATTTTAAACAGCTAACTAAAATCACATTCTGCAACTAATGGGCTCAAGGCAGTGCTTCATTTGTCTCAGCCTCCATCTCAGCAGTCCCAGAGCATTCTCGAACCCAGACGATCTAGGCAAGCCAAAACACACCACCGAGCAGGTCATTCCATCATTTATTGGGAACAAAATAGACTCATTAACCTATCGTGTGTATTTGTACACATGCAAAAATACAGCTGTGCACAGCTTTCCTCAGAGAGAGGAGAAGCTGGTAAAGTTTTTGGCAGGTTGCTACATGTCACAATGACATTTCTGTTTTCTGTCAAGGCCAGGCACAGGTTTTTGCTTTATTTTCTGCACTTGGGAAAATACCTCTCTGTCCTGGGAACTTTGTGCAGCAAGGATTTCCCCGCTTGAAATATTTGCCCTACCTGAAAAGGCGCTTAGTGAGTCCTCAAATCCTCATTCTAACCAGGGGTCCCTAAGTTTGATTTATGTCAGCAGCAACTGAGCGCTGCTGCACTGTGATGAAGCCATTCAGTCGTCACGCAGCTCTGCAGCAGCCTAGCACATGGCTGGGTTTAAGCATGCTTGCTTGCTCCGTTGGTCAGATGCCATTGCAGAGCCTGGGGAACAGTGCTGTGTAGCAGTAGATTGTGTTTTCATTTTGATTCAGTTTTGATCCTCTGGTGAGCTGCAGTGTAACAGGTATTTGCTGCTTCAGTTAGGCTGGGCTGGAATCTAACACTACAGATATTGATTAGAAAGGGCATTTGGGGATATTCTCTCCCATGTTCATTTTTGCTGAGCCCCCATATGCTGTTCAAAACAGCAGAATAAAAATTCAGTGCAGTTGGCTGATGTCTTACACCTCAGACTAATTTCTCTTTGCATCTTTTCTGCTGTTGTCCCAAGGACGGGAGCCACCATAACCAATTAAACCTATGTTTGACCACCCTGGCAGAAAAATCCTTTAAAGAGATGGACAAAAGGTGCCAAACAAAACACAGAGACTTTTTGCTTTTCCTCCGTCGCAACATCAACCATAGTGCCTTTCCACACCCCTACTCCTAGTCGATCCAGACTACCTCCAGAAGAGGTTACTGTTTCTTAAATAGCTGTATTTTTAGCTCCATCTGCCTATTTTACATGCTGCTATATACCTACTCGCCACAGATTTGTGGTTCATAATACCTCCTCATCTCCTGCTGTCCACAACTTGCTCAACAGAGCAAGAAAAAGGGATGCCTGCTTGTGTTACGCTAGCTGTAAGGGACATGTATGGCAAGTATTTTCTCCTGACCCGACGCTCCCACAGAATCTAAGCTGCATCTCTGGAAGTGAACCATTCAGCACTTTGATTTATTTTATTCTTCCTTCTGCCAAAGTGCCCTCTCGGCGTGGAAGCAGGTGACATCCCCCACAGTATTTCTGATATGCAAATGTCTTCAAGGGTTGCTCTCTGGGTGGCCCAGCTCCAAGATGGGAAAATCCCCAAGACAAGCTCCATGGAGCCCAGCAGCACTTACGCAGGGAGCAAGACAGCAGCAATGGATATTACAGTAATTGTGCTGGAAAATTCCCCCACCCTCCTCTGAGCATCTGCTCTACACGTGTTGCACAGACCTTCTTTGTCTCTTGTCCAGCAACATGCAAGTGAACCTAAGTTCCTCTAGGGAATAGAGGGATACAGGAGAAGTCAGCTTGAAGATTTGAGCTGGAAGGATGAAAGATAACAGCCCGTCAAACTGCAGACCTCTAAATCTTAACACTTTCTTTCAAATTTGCTCTCACACTGCTATCCAGTGCAAGGAGATAAGAAGTTTGTGACCTTGACTTACATTTACTGCTTCTTATCAAGACATTTCAGAAAGAAAGAAGAAAAAAAAAAAAAGGAGTGAAATACAATATATAAGCCAAAGAAAATACATTTGATAACTATTTATATCTTAAAATTGCATTGAGATCTGTTCAACTTGTAACAACTGCACAATACAGCATAGAGACTCAGGCAAATATTTTCTTTGGTTATTTCTTTGCAGAACTGACTTTCTCATCACTCACACACGCCTCTCAAAAAGTTTCAATTCACAGATTATTCCTGATAAACTCAAAATGTCAAGACAACAGATCCTAACTACTCTGATGCCCAAGCCTCCTAATCATGCAAACTTTACGTTGTTTCACATAGAAGCACAAAATATCTGAAGATTATTCAAAAAAGCATGAACTAAAATTTTTTTATTTTTTCTTTAGCTTGGGGTGTCTCTGTGAAACTCTAGCTTCCCAAACCCCCTGCAACAGAGAAAAAGAAGTACAGAGAAGTCAACACACTACACCTGAAAAAAAGTTCTGTTGACTGCTGAATCTTCTTAGCCTGGTATGAGGACAGGAAAACAAAACATGGCCTTGTTATGAGTCCCTAGCAAGACATTTAGCTGGTAGCTGTTGTCTATACTGGTCCTCCTGGAGTGATTCCCATGCTGCAAATTCACAGCATAGACAAATTCACTTCAGTTTTCAGTCTGTAGTATGTGGGAAAGCATTAGTATTTCAGACTAATTCACATCATTCCCATAAATATTTTTCATTTGAGGAAGAACAAATGGCCTGAAAAACATTCTTCTACTGCTGCCTGAATAGGAATACTCCAAATTCAGCTCTTGAGGGATAAAAAACATGTCCTGAGGTGAAAATTTTCCCAGCTTACAAGAAATAACTGAAAACTAATACATAAGCCATGTGCTGAAATGGTGCCCCACATTTTTCACATCATCAATTAACTGAATCCATGCATATTCTGAATTTTGCTCTGTAGTATTGTTATGTCAAAGAGCAGGCCTAATCTGAAGGAGGCAGCTTCAACTCCCACAACACAGGATAAACAGAATTTTAGAGCCCATGAAGCATCTCGCTTCTAAATACCATTTAAGAACACTAAGGTAAAGCAAATGATCAGCACAGAAAGCACTCTGTGAAAAGCAAAAAAGAGAGAGGCAAAGGAGAAAAAAGGGAATTTGGGACAAAAAGCGCTGGAGACCTGAGATGGCAAGCCCTGCTTCCAGAAAGAGGTGGAGGCTGCACCTGACTGCAGCACCAAGGAAGCACTGCTCCCACTATGCTCATCTCTAGCTGCCTCCCAGATGCCCTGGCATCATCCTTAGAGTTTCCAGGGGCACGGCATAGGCCAGAGAGATGCCCTGGAGATGCTGGAAGTCACCTCTCTGCTTGCCTCACATGCACCTGGAGTCAGCCCTGTGTGAACTGTATGGGAGACAGAAGGTTGGCTGCTTGCTTCAACATCCATTTCTGGCAGAGAGTGGTGGAGCAGAGTAGCACTGAGCCCTATAAAACCACCTGTGACCCCCAGGGTCCACCTACAGAAGAGCACGCAGCATGTGTCTGACATCACCCGGCCCCTCCATCCCTCCTCTTGGGTGTTTGCTCATCCCAACTACCTTCTCACAATGGCCACCCAGGAGCAAACAGGAAAATCTGTTAGCTGCTCACCTGCTCTAAAGTTGAAAAGGTGAACAAGAGGGTCCATATCCTATTATGAATCCCCAGTGCTCTTCAGTCCCACAGACCATTCCATCATTGTGTTTCTGGTTGAATACAGATCCACATTTGGATTTTGCACATGATGGGAATTCTCTTGGTTTTCTGGAATTCATTACAACCTTGATCCACTCCAAACACACTGGAAAGCACGAAACAATAGAAAGAGCCTTCCAACTGTCACCTTGGATTTGTCATCAAATGTGGAATATTATGGGAAAACTTTCAAGAGGTGAAATATATATCTTCCAAACTGGCAAAATACGCAAAACAACACTTCATCATGTTTAACTGGCTCTCGGGTGTCTCCCTGTACTGCTTGCTGTCATTGACTTGAGGTTAGATACAATAAGCCTGTCAGAAAGGTTTTAAGCTTTATCAACGGTCAAAACCATGCAAACAAAAACTCAACTTGTTTCAATTTTTATAGTGTTATAAAATATACACATTTTGCAGTAAGACTACTGCCTCTCTATATGCCATAGTGCATCTTTTAATAGCTTCAGCAGTTAAAGTTACTGAACTGTGTCAGCTCATTTCTTAGACACAAATTCACTGCAAGCTATCAACAAAATCTGTACGCTGGAACTTCCCAGGTCTGCTGTGCCATCTATGCAAAACCCCAATGTATTTCATCTACAATAATATCAAGGTTGCTCTTACCAAAACTTGAAACACAGCCACTGGCTTCTGGTCTGAAGTAAAACATAGGCACTGCTGTGATTAAAATGTGTTAGTTACAATATTTTCTTCTATGTTTTAGTGCAGTGGAGTGTGCATTGGCTGAAACCCAATGGGGAATTTTTGACAACTTCTGCACAGCTAGAATCACGAAAATAATTTTAAGTGACCTGTATAGTCAGTTGGATAAAATTTAATAATAAAAATAATAAACTAGCTATACAAAAACAGTCAGTAATTGATTCTGTAACTATTCCTCATGTAGTCATTTTTGGTATTAAAAAAAAATAAAATGTATAAAAGGTTTAAATGCTGCAGGCTTTCTGCTGTTAGCTATTTCTCCTAGAAGCACTAAAACCAACAGCCTCTGCCTCTCAGTAATAAAAGTGTAGGCCTATGTATCTATGTATTAATACTATAACATTTGAAGATTCTGAATCTTGCCTAAAATGAGTCCATCTGTTGTGCTCTGAGTAAGATATTCCCATAAAACACAGATGCAGTAAGAGATGTACACTTGCAGTCTCATGCTTTGGAGTTTAGGAAAAAAAAAAGCTAAACCTTCTGTTTTGAAGAAAAAAAATCTAAGGCAAACCAACTAAGCACAAATGGCTTCATCTTTTGATGTTGCTGGATCAAGCATTCTTTGCTGGCATGCTCAGAATCAAAAGAAACATCCTGATAATGAGACATAGTGCTTTTGTGATCTTTTTTGATTTCCTGTATTAACATTAAGGAAACAAAGAAGGCAACATCTGAAGTCTAAGGTCTTCATTCTTGCATAGCACAAAATCCTTTCTGGCCAAAACAGAATTAAAAAAAAGTCGTATCTCTTAAGATGAAAAGCATATAAACTTGTTTTGCCATACGCAAACCTATTTCTTATTAAGTTTCATGTTGTCTACTTACTTCCATCATCTGTTTTCTCATGCTTCATTTATGTGAAAATTCACGTAAATGTTCAGGCCATTTGCATTGTTCACATCCCCAGGAAAAGGTGTACCTGAAGCTAAAAACCCACATACACTATATGAATTGCACCTGTTGCTTGTACTTTTATGACCCTTTTTATAAAAGGAAGCATTTTTAACAACAATCTAGTTGACCTCCCAGAAAAAGTGTTCTGGGAAGGATAAGACTTAGTTGGGTACCTATGAGTAGATATGGTGCCTAGCAAAACAAGAGTGAAAACCATCTTCTCTCAAGCCAAACAGAGCTGGAATACAACTTTGGCATGTCCCACTGATATGCCTACCACCCCTGAATTAATTCCAGTGGAATTTCCATTTCTGGCTTTGTTCACTTCTGATATAGTTAAAAATACTACAGAGCCAATCGTAAGTAGAGAAACTTCCATTTGAAAACCATTCCAACTGTTTTACAAATACTGAGAGGTTTCAGTTCACCGAGGCACTTCAACACGCACATAACTTTAAGGATATGAGTCAATTCTATTGACCTCAAGTAAAGATTGGCCCCGAACGAGAGCTTTGGGTATATGTGAATTCCTTCTGCTACAAGTTAGAAAAACACCTTTGACTGATTGATTCAGGCACAAGTACATATGTGCTTAAAGATGACACCTTGCCAAGGCTGCCAAAAAACACAAAATCAGCCATGGCACAGAAGCACTTTTTGTTGTATAAGCTCTTTATCTATACTGTAGAAAGAGGTCACCATTTTGCATACAGCTTTGAGAAAGTGAGTTTTGAGTACTATTGTGAGTGGAGAAAAAGCCATCCTGTTAGCCATCCAGGATGCTGCAGAAAAAAAAAGTAAAGATCAGTCATGGGCATTTTTTCACCTTTCTCTCTCTCTCTGTATACATTGACACAAAGTAAGACTCAAAGATCAGCAATAACAGCCCCAATGACTCTGTAATCTCTGTGTTTCCCCATGGGATGTCCTAAAGGTTATACACAGATGATGTTTCTGAGTCTCTTACATATCAGACACACAATAATACATGGTACAACAGCATAAACTTGGTTTACCAACACGGTGAGCAAAAAAAATTTCTCCCAAGTTAACCAGACCCTTCATCATACACGCTTTGAGATCAGTACTGACGACAGAATTGATGACATTTATTCTGCCATGAAACTCATCAAGGTAAAGTTACCCTCTCCAAACACAATTCAACAAGCAAAATGATTCTCTACTAATTCGATCCTTGATATCATTTACTAAAGACATATTTGAGCCTGTACCAAATACCCTAAGACTGGATTTGCCATCTTATGAAACTGCACCTTCATTTTCACTGCTCTTTGCTCTGCCGTCTATCTCAATTTTGCAGTCAGATATGTAACTGAACAGAGTGCAGTCTTTTGTATTGCCCAAATTGAAAAGAAAAAAGAAAAGCTCCCCTTATTTTTGAGACTGTAAAAAATTACCCCTACATGCTGTGTTCTGTAAGAAAATTGTCCTTCACTCAGACAGCAAGAGAGTTACAATACAATAAGTGTTAAACCACCATTGGTTGGACCAGAGTGCACTGGAAAAGAGCATCATTCTTTGGACTCCCAGTTTAGCTACTTCTTCATTCCTGGTGAAGCCTTATTTTTGGGTATCTAACTTCTCAAAGCTTATGCCTGCATAAACATTTAAGCTTCTTATTAATATGGCTCGGATTATTTCTTTTTATCTTAATATATTCAGTACCTCAGAAGGCGCCACAGCTGGAATGCAGCTCTTGGATATGATCGTAAGTGCTTCAAAGGGAATGGGAGAGGTCAGCATGCCTGAAAGAAAAGATATTGCCACTGCCAAGGACCAAAGAGATTGTGACAGGATGGGAATATGGAAGTTAATATAGAAAAGGAAAGACAGGGAAGAAAACCAAGGTCAGAAGCACTGATGTTCTAGTGGTAGGAAGGTTAAAACTCTTTGCTTTCTCTAAAACAACCAAAGCAAATTCAACATACAGGAAAAGCTTTCCCAAGTGGCAACTGAAGGCTGATAACCCAGTGCAGGGCTACAACAAAGAGATTCATTATGGAAACGTGAACCAACTTAGGGAAAACAGAAGCACTTGATAAATCTGCATTATTTCTGAGTAACAGCCCACACTGCTTTTTTTTCCAAGCTAAAGCATTGTCAGGTTCTGACATATTTGAATAGTTGATTGGGCTGTTTGTGTGCACACATTTAATTTTCGGCTTTCAGTCCTTCTGGAAGTAATGAAATACCTAAGGAAAATGCTTCTTGCAAAAGGACCATGGTGTATCAGTTTCATTCAAAGTAATATTAGTAAATCAGTGGAAATGAAATCGGTATTTGCCCCCAGTTGGTTCAGAGGGAACACAGTTCTAAGCTTATTAAGAAACTTCAAAGGCAATATGAAAAGGAAAAGGTCTCATGAAAAGGAACATTTATATGCAGTTCCAAATAGTTTGTGCCCATATACAAACATTTGTTCAGGGATTATTGTTAATGAAAATTCTTATTGAGCTCAGCCTTTGTAACATCTTTCAATTTTCCTAAAGCTAAACACGTCCAGCAAAACAAGCATTCCAGATGTTGCCATGTTTTTATGATGCAGACAGATGTCTCAAAGGTAAGGTCACCTCGACCACTGCAATCGTGCTGAGCCATGGAGCTCTCATCCCAGTTGTATCTCAACACACAAGAAGTTGAGCTACTTTGAGGTAAACGTTAAGAAGTAATGAAAAAGAGGATTTCATGCATTTGTACTTTACAGACTCCAAATACACACGCAGTCCCACGTTAATTCTCAGTTCCCAGCATATGCATATGTAAATTCCCTCTAGCAGGGATTCTCACGTGTCTGTAAAAAATGTACATAACAAATGCTATATTTGATAAAGAAGTGCAATGACAAACTGATGAGGAATAGTGAAGAGCAGACATGGTGGAAGAACCATTTTTTCCACTGAATGAATCAAGACAACATCTTAAAACAAGCAGGAACCTTCAACTCATAGCATCAGTGGCCCAGAGTCACCAGTAACCTTCATCTTTCTTAAAGAAAACCATTAAGTTTGATGGAAAAAAAAAAAAAAAAAAGGATGGAGACTAATTTTGGATGACCAAGTATTCTACTTTCTCCACTGTTCCACCAATATAGTCTTTAAATGGACTTAGAGTATGTCATTCTCCAGCCACAGGTATATCCTTTGGCCTTTGAACTCAAACTCATCCAAGTTCATTCACTGTGGGTGCAATCTATATCCACTGCACCTGGATACTAGATTATGTCATTCTTTTGCTTTTCAGCATCATCCAAAGTACATATGCATTTGAGATTGAGACATTAATACTGAAAATTGACCTTCCAAAATCTATGTATAAATACAATCACTGTATTAATTTCAGACACTTGGAAATTTGACAAAACTACTAAAAAAGCTGATCAAAAAGGCTGGTTCTAGTCAGAAACTGTACTATCAAGGACAAATATGCTAGCAAAGTTAAAGAACTACAAACAAGACCAATAAACATAGGCTATTAAATATAACAACAAAAATATGCAACCTAGAAAAAGAGATGAACAGCAACAAAAAAACGTTGTTTTAAAAAAGCTTTACCCTGTTCTTCATGAAAACTTCCATTTGGGCCATCCAGATGAGCAACTGCAGGTAAGGATTCCTTGGGTTAGAGAACCTCAATAGTAACATAAAAGATACACTCAAAACATCTTTCACAACAGATCTCAATAGCTACCAAATATTTGCTTTGGGATGTTCCGAAGTCCATCTCCAGTAGTGATGGTAAAGCAGTCAAACCCACAACCCAGATCCAGGACAAATCCCAAGTTTCTTGAAAAGATCTTTGTCTCACTCCCAGAACAAATCTTCAACCCCTGTTACTCACATGATGTGCCCAGAGATGCTGTGCACCTATTGACCCTTTGTGCTGCCAAGAGAGAGTAAGTAACTGAAAGGTGAGTAAATCTCAGAGGTACTCAAGTGGCAAACAAAGACTGCAAAGCATCCCACCAGAGAGAAACTGTACCCAGCAGCACTTACTCATACCTCTTTGCATCTTGTAGAGGACGGGAACCATTGGGACAGGCTCTGAGCCACCCTAACAGCTAGAGCCTAGAATCAGCTCCACCAGGAACCTTTGTGAGCCTGTGCACATCCCTGCCCTGTGCACAGTTGCTGCATGGCCAGCTCCAAGGGCTGCAAGTCCTAGGCCTGGTTCCCCTCCCAGACTGTGTGACTGGTACAGTGAACCTGATTTTCCATCCCAGCACATTTCAATTTCTTCTTCTCTTTCTAAGATTTGAACCCAGAGGTAACTGGAAAATGCAAGTTGCATTTTTCATTGATACTGTAGACTTTTTTCTTTT
>WBMW01004503.1:305303-352530 GCA_013396635.1 Penelope pileata | reverse complement strand
GCCAGCCGGGCCGGGCCGGCTCCAGCCCGCCGCCGGACACCATGGTAAGTGGGCCGGCCCGCGGCCCTGAACGGGCGGGCTGCACGCTCCCCGCGGTGCCTCGGCCCTGGGGACCCCGCTCGGGGCTGCCCCGGCTGCTGCTTTCCCCGGAACAGGAGAAGCGTTTTGCACGGCTCGGGGAGGTCGGCTTTGCGGCGCCGGGCGCTCCGCGGTGCTGCCCCGTCCCGTCCGGCCGCGCTCTGCGGGGAGGGGAGCGGAGCGCTGCGCTGCTGGGACCGCGGCTGCGTCCTCGGACCCGGAGAAAAGAGACTTTGAGTTCCGAGAAATCCCTCTGCTGCTGGGGTGAATGGCTCGAGATGCCTTTACGCAGGGGGAGAGGCGTTCTTTAGCAGGTACCCGGAGGGCTGTCCCAGCCGTTCCGAGAAGCAGGAGCGCTGTTTCCAAAGCAGCCCGGCACGGTTGCACCTGTTCGAGGAAACGAACGTTGCATTCCTTTCGTTTCCTCCCTTCTGACCCTCAGGGTGAGCTTGGGTCATGCTGACGGCTTTCGTAGCCAACCGGGAAAGTAAGGCTGCTCTGGAGAGAGCTGGTTAAGCCTTCCTGTAACTCGAGGAGCTGAGGCTCGAGGCAGCTCCGGTGCCTGGCGGAGTATCGAGTTTGGTTTCACGTGGGTTGGTGCCCTCGGGCAGACCGGTGCCGAAGCAGCGCGACTCTGGGCAGCGGCTTCCTGGTGGCAGCAGTGCGGGGATGAGCTCTTTCCTTGCGCATTCCCTGGTGCTTTGGGTCCCGCTGGTGGGCAAGGGCTCGCCCGGGGTCTCTACTGGCTGTGTCTCCCGCCAGGAGATCACCGAGCAATGGCTCTGCCTTTGTGCCGAGTGTGGCTGAAGTTGTTTCATCAGGTTTAGAAATAACCACGGGTGCCCACGTGTGTGATTAGGTGACCCTTGGTTTGATGGGGTGTGAGCTAAAACACAGCTACTTGAGCGATGAGGAGCAATGTGTCTGCGTGCTAGGGAGTGTATGGGCCTGGTTCTGTGCCTTGTGGTGTGCTGGCAGCTGCTAGATCTGCATGGGATGGGGATGCGGCTGTCCTGGTGCGGGATGGGCAGCAGCCCTCAGGTCTCAGGGCTCCTGCTCGGCATTCAGGCTGTTCCCACAGTCTGGTGGTTGTTTGCTGGATCAGAAGAGGTTGCCATGGTTATTCTCTTTTGTTAAACACAATGACCATCACCCCCAGAATAATGGCTAGATTTTCCCTAAGGAGACCCGTGGGCTTTCAAGCAGTAAGATGGTCAGCGATGCCTTGTAATTGAGAAACCATCTCGCTGTGATCTCTCAGGCTTGGGGCAGGCTCTGTGAGCGTGCCCCGTGCTCCTGTCTTGCCCAGTCTGCCTGTTGTGTGCATCCGTACTATGGGTTAGGGCAGTGCAGCCGTGCAGAATGCAGTGCTTTCATGGGAGGCTGAATTTTGATGTTTGGCTCTATCCTCAAAGGTGGAGCTGAGTTTTTTTTTTCCAGTGCTTTAGTCAGAATACACCTCCTCATGTTAGGCTGCTGTGGTGTGTTTGGAAAGATGTACCTGTCATTGCATTTGCACATAAAATCTGTGCAGGAGTGAGTTTACAGATGGCAATGCAGTGTCCGTACCTTAAGTCCCCGTATATATACATGCAGCTTTTCTGGTGACACCCTGAGACAACCCTGCATCTCCATTTCCCTTATGTAAAGCTTATGTAAATAACTGGAGTTCATATTTTGCCCTTGAAGGTCAGTAAACATGGGAGGTGGTTTCAGGGAAGCTGATCTCAGAGCTCTCCCCGGTGCGGGCACTTCACCAGTGCCAGTTCTCAGAGCACTCACATGGTCCCAAGGGAACGGTGCTTACACTGGTGCAGCTTATTAGCAGCATTGTCTGCTGTGCTGGATATTATAATTTTATAAAGTGAGTGCATATTCCTTGTTTTTTCTTTTCTGAGCTCATAGTGCGAATGCTTTCTGGCACTATTACACCCCCTGGTGCTGTCAGCCTTGCCCTGTTCTCCTGTCATAGACCCAGTGCCGATGAAAGGGTGCTTTTGTCAGAGTACTCTTTCACTTAAAATTCCTCTGTCTGTCGTCCAGCCTCACAGGAGGGGTTGTTGCACGGGTTGCTCGTCAAGAATTAAGGGTTATTGGGTAACAAACCAAGAATAAGCCTTATTCAGTCTCGCAACCCGAGAGCTTTCAGCGGGTCATTTAAACTCTCCTTAGATCAGTTCTTCCTGTTTAGTATGAGATGGTTGTGCTTGCCACCTTTGTTCCACATTTTCAGGTTTGAATGGAAGGTATTTGTGCAAATGGTGCCGTGCCTCAGCAGGGAGGTTGTTTCCATTGTTTGCTCTCTTGCAAATTTCCAGGCATTTTCAGGGAAGTGTCTCTTTAGCCAAGGGTACTTCACATCCTGCCGAGAATGACTGCTTTACTGCCCAGCTGCTGCCTTGTGACATGTAAAACAGAGGCTTTTTAGAAAAAAGACTTAAATTCTGCTCCTTGATGTGTATGGGTGCAGCAGGGAAACATGGCCTGAAGGATTGCTCTCTCAGCGGATGAGAAAGTGAAAGAGCAGGGATTGAACAGAGTAGAGAAAATGATTTCTTTCCCCAAGGACATAGGTTGCTGCAATCTTTCATGCCCATAAGCGTTGCAACACCGTGATCCTACAGCCACCTCACCACTATCAGTATTATCTTGTTGTTTCTATTTGCATAGCTTTGCGCCTGGAACTGGTGCCCACATAGCAAAGGTCCTGCTTCCCTCCTGCCTGTGCTGTTCATCGGTACAGAGCGAAAAATCAGCACCCGTAGATGTGATCTGAAGCCCTGGAGAAAGATCAGAACAATCCCCTGGAGAACAGGGGGCTCTAAGGACAAAGTTGGTCTGCTTGGAAGGACTCTGGCAAGCAGAGTTTCCACATTGCAAGGCGTGAGATGCTCATTGCAGATCTAGAAGCTTGGCTGGAAGTGTTAGTTGAGGTGACTGCAGGTGCTGACACCTGCCTGGTGTTTGTAAATGAACTCAGCTCTCCTGAATATTGACTTTCCCAACAGTCCCAGTGCCCTTCCTAAAATAAACACAGATCTGTAGAAGATATTCTCAGAGTTGTGCAGAACTTACTGTTTACGATTTGAAGAGGAACATGCTCTAAACCTTGCCTGATTGTTTTCCACCATGTGATACAGCTGTGTACTGGCTTAGCAAAGGCCAAAAACTCCTCAGGGAATTTATCTCAGAAGGATGAGAAGGGGCAGCAGATGAGAATGGATGAGAGTAGGAGAGAAAATTACAAATAAATGAATCTGGTCGTTTGAGGCAGTGTTACACATGGCCAGGGGGAAGTACATGTGATTTTTGTTTGTTTGTCATGTAGTGAACTGTTTGTATGGTAATGGAGTGGCATTCCTTAGAGAAGATCCTGGCTGGAGATTTTTCAGTATGGGAATAGATGACTGCAGCAGGAATGATAGGAGTGTATGAAATCACGAATGCTTAAAGAATGCCTTCTAACAAGGTGAGTAAGGATACAACCTGTGGAATGTTTAGGCACTAAATGTAAAGAAAAGGGAATACTTTTTCATGCAGTGTGGGTGAAAGACTTTAATCCAGGGCTGGGACGCGGTGGGTGCCCTCATCGTCAGGCCGTGCAGTTCGTAGAGGGTGGGTGCACAGGTGGGTGGTTGGGCCCTTAACACGTAACCGTGATTCCTGGAGACTGAGGAGGACCAGAAGAATGATTTTATGCACGCCCTGCTTCTTACAGTCTGCCATCCTGGGAAATGCTCAGGTCAGAGTAGGGCTTGAGAGGAATCTGTGTGTTGGTAATCAGTTACCATCTTATCGTTCAGCTGGACTTATGAGCACCATTTTGTGGGATTTACTTGGAAAAATGTTTAGCATTTTTCTCAGGAAGTCTGTAACATCTGGCTGTTGTTGTGATCCTCTTCCAGCTTCTGTTGTTCTCTCTCAAGTACTCACTATCCTTATGAGTATCACTGTTCTAGAAACTGCCTGGATTTGTTGGCTACATAGTAATTGTGATTCACACTTCACAGTCTCTGGGTAACAGGCTTAGTGTGTGGATCATGCAAAAATGTTCGTCCCTTTGCAGCTTTTCTGTATCTTTCCTCTAATTACTTCAAAATCCTGTGCTTTATAAACCATCCTATAGACCTTCTGAAAGCATCAGTAATATGCAGAAGGACAAAATGATGGAGGCACTGAGGAAACTGATGGGCCAAGGAGGGCAGACAGAGCTGCTCCTGCTGCAGTACTTACAGGATTTATGCTTCAGCTTTCAGCATATGCCTCAGGCATTTATGCAAGCCAGTTGTAGTCTTTCCAGTGATACCTAAATTAAAATGATACTGCTGCTGTAAAAATAATTCTTTCTATATCACCCATGCACAGCTACTAATTACAGTTTCTTCCCTACTAATTACAGTTTCTTCCCTACTAATTACAGTTTCTTCCCATTTGTTTCCCTGCAGTCCTATTCCAACAGGCTGTCATCTGCCTTTCCTTGGCTGCTTTGGGTGTATGCTTTCTTGAGTGGCTAGCATTGGGCCTTTTGATTTTTGCAGACCTTGTCGTTTAGAGAGATGTAGGATCCAGTTGTGCACAAATGGTGTTTCATTTGTGAGTATATAGCCTGCAGAGTCAGTGGGATAGGACTGGGAGCTAAAATTTGCATTTGTGTGTTTGAAGGCAAGAATGACGTGCCTTTCTGGCCAGACACGTCTTTCTGGTCTAATATGGCCTGGATTTGTGTTTCTCAATGTCACAGACATAACGCTGGGTGCTCTATGCAGCAGTCCCTTCTCTTCTGACTTGCTAGATTTCTGTAAGATGTCTGACTGCTATCTTCTGTCCGGGCCTGAGAAGAAAAGAAGGCATTAAAAGCCCTCTTCAGCAGTGAGTAAATGTCTGTGGTTGCCTTACTGCTTGCAGGTGGATTTCCTCAGAGGCTTGTAGTTCCTGTCAGCCAGCGCAGGGATTCCTGCATGGCCTTCACCTTCTGCTTACTCCGCTGGGGCAAGCAATAGACACAAAGCACAAGGGAATAAGAAATTGAATACTTCTTGCTTGTTGAAAATGCAGAAGTGTACCATGTTGTGCCTTTGTCTTGCATCATGTGAAGGACCAGATTGTGTCTGGTTCTTTGCTCCGAGCTCTAGAAAAGCCATGGAAATGGCTAAGGGACCTACAACAAGATGAAGTGCTTGAACCTCACAACTGCCAGGCTGAGGAGCCGTTGAGATGAGTGAGTCTCTGTTGAGATGATGAATAGGAGCTGGAGGAGTTGGTGTGGGGCAGCTGCAAGACCCGTGGTGTTCCCTCCCCACTGGGCACCGGTGTCCCTGGATGGCAGCGCTGTCCCTCGCTGGCTGTGGCCAGGGGAACGCTCTCCACCTCCTGTGTCTCCCGCCCCAGGGCAGAGCCTTTTACCTTTGCACCTCCTGAGAGGCCAGTGGTAGGGGAAGGGCACAGCAGGGCTCTGCAAATAACTGATAAGACAAAGTGGAAATGAGGGTAACAGAGGCGGCACCTTTTGCCAGGGTCCACTGGGCTAGATGTTAGCTCAGTTTCTTTTCAGATGTTCAAGGACCAGACTGGGAAAATAGCTTCTTGTGACTGTAAAATGCATCGGGGCTGAGATGAATCACAAGCTTCAACTTCTTGTAATAGAGAGTTCAGAGGCCCCTACAAGGCATGGACAGCCTTGGCCCTCCCCCTGCTTTCTGCTGAGTCAGTTCCTTAGGGGCAGCGCTCCCAGCAGCAGCTGAGGCCTCCTGCCTCATCTCCTCCTGCTCAGAGCAGCCTCACCCACATTTTCTCGCCTCAACTGTGCATAAGCAAGTGAAAACAGCTGAGACCCCAGCAGAAGGGATGTGATTGCAGTTAGTAATTGCTCTGAATGCCTGCAGCCCCTGCTGCTCCCCACAGGGTCAGTGGGCTGGCATCCCGGCGTGCCCTGTGCCAAGGCTGAAGGTGCAAGGCCCTCATGTAGGCAGCTGTGGGGTGGCCCCTGCTCTGCTCTCAGATTGCAGAGTTGAAGGCAGTCTATGTGCCATGCCCTGACTGGTTTTATTCTTGCCTAGGAACTGGTGTAATTCTACTTGCAGGGATAAAAAGGCCCAGTTTAAGAAAAATAAGAATAATTCTATATCTACATCCAGGAAAGCTTTCGGCCTTGTGCTGCCTCCCTTCTCCAGAGAAGTGCTGGGAACCCGGCCTTACTGCTGCTGCAGGAGGCGGCAGGAGGCTGCCCACGTGCAGGGAGGATACTGCAGGAGTGCCACCAGCCTGTGAGAAGGAGCGAGGTGAGGAGGGCCGGGCCTGCAGCGATGAGCAGGGCAGAGCAGGAGGGAGCAAGGGCAGACGCCATGTGTGTCAGCTCCGTGACAGGACGGGGACACGGTGCTGCTGTGAGTCCCGTCCTTAGGTAGGGTCAGGAGTGGGTTTGGCTCAGCGCTTGAGCTCAGCTATGCTGTTTCAAGTACAGGTTTATTTAACTCAGATGAGGCTATCAGGGAGGTTGTCTGGATCAATACTATACGGAGCATGTATCCATTCAGTGCTGCTATGCTGGTCAATTTAGACTCTTACTTCAGTAATAAAATGAGGTTGACTTCTTCATCATGAAAAGAATAAAATCAATGTGTAACTATAGTCACGTGCTTGTAATTATCTGGCACAGGTTTTATTGCATGGACTTTGGATGCATTGTTTAGAGGAAATTGTTCAGAAATGTTGCTAATGAAGATTACACTGGATGGAGTTCTGTGCCAGCTGGGCAACAATACACTGCTTTGGTGTTCTTGTGTTGCTGGTTTTCTCTTTATTTTCTCTGTCCTTACATGCTTACGTCAGAGGGGCTCTGTGTTTTAAATTTCAAAGTTAAGATTCTGCAGTATTTAATAAACCTGTCAGCTTTATGGTACTGGAAATAAAATTTTTTAATAACAGTAACAAGGAAATTAACATTTTTAATTTTTGGATATTATACCATTGCTCTCAAAGTCCCTTAGACCCAAATATATATGTGTTAAACATCAGTGACCAGCTGGGGACTTGGTGTAGCAGAAGGAAGAGTACCAAAATCCCTGTACGTGAGTGTGTTACTGCTGTCTGTCCGTGGTGTGGCTAGGTGGTTAGGGCACGAGGGGACTGGTTATCCATTCAGTACCTCTTTCTCGTTTTACCCTAAGAGCCTGTCTTTCCAAACCATGTATGTGCACACAGTAGCTATGCATTTTTCATGGACATTCATTCTTCTTTAAAAGAAACATTTTAATGACAGTTAATTTCCAGGTGTGTTGTAAAAATACTTACTAATAAAAAGAAGTTCTGGACAACTATGTTGAGAAGGACATTTTCATATCAGAGGTAGGAATGGCAAATCGTAGAAGATGAGCAGAATATGAACCCAGTTAGACTAAAGCAATACAAGAAGATAAAGCAGGCTTCAAGGGAATAAGTTAAAAGGGAACTTTATGATAGAAAGTCACTTTCTCTCAGCCAGGTACAGCCAGTCAGTCTGGATTTCCCCAGGCTTCTGTCAGCAGTAATTATCATGTCAGCAGGCAAAGGTGTAAGTTTTTTTTCATGCCATTACCTTTTTTATGTGGTCTATGAGTTTATTAGCATGTCATATGTTGCTTCAGCTGGCAACAGCAAGCTTAAACTTACAATTTTTAAATAGAACTTAAGAGTTTCTGAGTTCTGCCAAGCTGTCTGTTTTAGGATGGTAATTCCTGATTCACCATTACTAGTTCCTTGGTCAGGAGCCTTTCTGTTTGATAAAGTTGGCTTTGATTAGAGAGAGCTCTTAGCTGGATTTGGAAAGGTGACAGCTGAAGCAGAATCTAAACACCATGCTGCTAGAGCAGCAGAGCTGCCTCGTGGAGCAACTCCTTGCCAAAACCAAGCAGCCAGGAGAGGGAAGCCTGCCTCGCTTCGTGGCCCTGTAGCTCTGCCTTCCTCTCCAGGGGCTACTTGGGTTCCTCCCACCGTGGGACCTGGAGCAGCCAGGTGCAACAGGACAGGTTTGAAACCGGCTGGACAATGCTCTCTGTAAGCTGCCTTATGGGAGGAGGAGAGCACTGTTAGCGTGGGTTCTTCTTGCAGTGGGGTGAATGAGATCCTTGCAGCATAGACTCCTCGAGCTTACCTTGCAGAAAGAAACGTGCCATCTTTTAAATGTTTATATTGTTGGACAGCACACTGGGAAAGTGACCCTGGGAGTCAGGAAAACCTGCTTTGTCTTCTCATGCAGTATTTTTCATTGATATCCTTACTGATGGTTTGTTCTGTATGTAATACAGTGTAGTCTGGAGTTCTTTAGACAGTCTTACTGAACGCTGCAATGCATATTTGTCGAAGTTTTAAAAGCTCTGTAAACGCTACAAGTGACCCAAGTTTGAAACCAGCAAGCCAAGTGTGAAGTGTTTGGATGGCCTAGGGTGCAAACCTTCTGTGTTTGGTATTGTTGATGTCTGTTCCATTTACAGTGACATTATTTTGTGTCAAAATGCTATCTGATTTTCCAGTAGCCCTGAAGCTAAGAGTGTTGTTTGTTATCCTGACTAGCTCTGTAGATCTCAATAAAATAGAAAGCCTCTAACTTTCCGACCTGTTGTATAATATAGCTATAACTGGTTCAGAGAAGGGGACAGTTCCAGTTTAGAAATCTGATCTGATTCCTTGATTTTTTTTTTAAATGTTTGTTTGTATGTTTTGCTTTTTCAGCCAGAAAATAGTGGCCTACAAATATAACATGCAGCCTTCTGGGCTACTTACAGACATCCAGGGAGATCCCTTGGCACTGTGCAGTAGGTGGTTATGCCTGATTTGGTAAAACAAGCTAATGAAATTGCATTCAACTCCCTGACTGACGCCTGTCCCCTACAGATTCCACATTTGAAGACAGCTGATGCTCTGGTAGGAACTGGACTTCTCATCCCTACCCACGCCAGTTCAAACCTCAGAATCCTCTCTGGTGTTGCCCGTGGGTCTGGTGATTGTTAGACATAACCAGCACACCCGGGAGATGTCCAGAAGGAAACCAAGCACTCTGCTTTAGGGGTATTTGGTTTGAAACAAGTCATTTGTTTTTTGCTTTCCTCTGGAATTAGAACTTCTAAAATCATTAAAATATTGCGGGATAATCTACCTCTATTTCTAGCTTGGCTGCTGAAAGCCAACCCCAAATTCCTTAATCAACATCCATCTTGTCGATGGCACTATAGAAAAGGAAGCATGTTTTCACAGTTAAGGAGCAAAGAACAGATGAGCTGTTAGATCTGTGTTTACGCAGTGCTTCAACATTTCCAGGTGTATTGAGGCATCAAAATCTTTCCAGTGAGCTGTAATCAACAGAGCAATGAGAGTGAAAAATGTGTTATCGTGTCCGTGTGGCTGGGCAGAGCGATGCTGAACTGAATAAGATGATGGCTGTAGCAGATTGATGTTTACACTTAGAGGAATTAGGCCATTTAACCTCTTGAGAATGTAATATTGTTTACCTCCTAGAGAGTTTAGAAGTTAGAAAGAGGCAGAAGAGTCAAAAGGCGGGGGAAGAAACAGTGTTTTTTCTTCTGAGTATCTGCAATTTGAGGATATGCTGTCTTGTTGCAAATTATAAAACTAGAGATGGACTACAGCAGAGGCTCTTGCCTGTTTTCCAGATGTAACTATTTCCATAATAGTAACATTGATTTACGGGATTTGCAGTTGCATTTTGCATATGAAATACTGTATGCAAGATCCAAAAGATGGGAGTTTTGAAGCTTGTGTATGAATCTCGGTGCATCGATGGGAGTCCATAGATATTTTCTGATTGCAAAGAATGTTAACTTTACTCATGACTGTGTTGGTGAAACATCAGCTGCATCTTTACAAGAAACAGTGGAGTTTTCAAAGCAATTTTAGATGGAGAGCAGCTCACTTTTGCATGGGTGAAGCACAGCATACTTAAGCATACTGGTAACAGAAAATGGCAATAACTCAGAATTCCCTGGTTTATTGATATTTAGCCTTTTAAAGGCATAGGGTACTCTCCTGGAGAGGCATTTATTAATTACAGGCGCTCAGATTTAAGGCCCATCAGGTCCAGCAGCTGAACCTAACCCTGAATACCCTTCCATTATCTTCCCCTGTTAGAGCACTGCAGGCAGGTGTTTCTTCCTGAAGATACAAGAAACTTGCCTCAGACAGTGTGACCTTGTTATGCTGAACACGCTCTCAGCTTTTGCTAGAGATTCATTGACTAATGCCCTGCATTTTCAGTCAAATATGATCATCCTCTTCTATCTGATTCAACATGTTTTTAGAGATTTGTTTATCCAGTAGCTGCTGCCTGCACCTGATTGCTTTTAAATGGACACCTGCAGACCTGCCACTCTTATCTTCAGAACCTATGCTTTGCTTTTCACAAGGCACTCCCCTTTCCAAAGGCTCTGGAGTGAATGTGCTGTGCAGCGAGCAAAAGAGTCTCATTCAGCTCATCTCAGCGGACGAAGCATACAGACAAAAAGCACTGTCCCTTCATCTGCTGCAAAGGGGTAACCCTGACAGCTGGAATATTTCCATGTCAAAAACCAGCTGGTAATATGGACAGAGACAGGCAAGAACGTGGTGCTTTGATCTTCACTGTAATCAGGCCATGTGTGCTGCCAGCAGCATAATTGTTTTTATTTAGCAAACTCATCTGGAGAGTATTACAGTACTCAACACGACAGCTACAAAATCCTTGTAATTCTATCAAGCACGTTGGGCTAATGATAGTGAGAGCTGTATTTCCAACAGTAGGTCCTGCCACAGGCAGATCTGAATAAAACAATCCACCCTTCCTTAGAGTGACCCTGTATTTGAAGTCTTTCCCAATGTAGCCAGAACTCTTACCTCCAGGCTACCTGACAACTATGCGACCTAATAGCTAAAGAATGAGTATGAATTATGTTTTGTGTAAAATCTAGTTGCTATTTTTTTCATCTTTTAAGCAGAAACTTCTCTGCTTGGACTTCACCAGCACATTGAATTATTTTTTTCTTTACCAAAATCTGCACTGTAATCTTGGTAGTAATTGTAAACCTTAACCTTCAGTCTTTACTGGGGAGATGAGGAAGTGCAGGCATAGCGATGATCTAGAACAAGGGACAGTAGGGAGAAGGGACTGAAGCTGTAGGGATGAGTGGTGTAAGCTAACGGAAACGGGAATGCGGCCAGGGACCTGCCAGCCCCAGGCTCTCTTCTGCTGGGAGCTTACACGCAGCAAGAGAGGAAGAGGAAGCTCCTTTGCTTCTGCCAGCACTGGGACATGGGGCTGTGTGGGTCCCGCAGGTGTCTGGCTGCAGCTGGGAGCCCTTCCTGGAGGTGCTGTGGAGGAGCTGCGGGGCTGCCTGGCACAGGCTGGGCAGCTCACAGTGTCCTCTGCCACTGAGAGCACCTCGCACCCCACTGGGTTTTTCATTTATCAAAGGGCATCCCATTGAGAGGAATGTCTTCCTCAGGTAGATTTCCTGTGTTCTTAAAGCCATTTCTTTGCTGTGAGTAAATAGCTTTGTATGCTGTTCAAAGGCTTAGTGTGGCCGGTGACTGCAATCTGCTTATAGCAGTATTTGTGTAACTGTGAACGGGTATGTTTCTCCCAGAGGCCCTCTGGCATTTAAAATGTAGCGCTTCTCTATCCCAATAGTCCTGATAACGCTAAGCATGCAAAAATCATGGGTCAAATCATGTAAAACAATGACTGGCTTTGAAATTGAAATTTCACAACAGTACATGTAGTGCTTTTTTAGGGTAACGTCTTGTGTCGCTGAGGTCTGTCTTGTCATTGCACTTGTGTGTGTCTCGTAATCCAGGGATTTCTTTAGTAGAACTAGTTGAGCTCCTTTTCCAAAGTAGCTGGCTTCTTTCTTCTGCTCCTAGTAGCCTCTTCTTGGAACACAGCGCTTAGTTTGTAGCTGCACTTAGTGTGGTACCAGAACTGTTGGTGATGGCGATCGCTACCAGGCGTTCACGTTCTCATCTCATGTCACTGTCTGTGCATCCATGACCTCCCCAGCCCTGCTGTATTATACATCTTTATCCCCCTTGATGAATGTGTAATCTTGTTGGAGGAGGCACTGGGGCTCTCCTCACCACCACAAAGCGATGATGTGGCAGAATGGAAGGCAAAGCGACCGGTCACACATGGCAAAGAGGCACAGGTGGGAGAGGCTGCGAAGGGTTGTGCATGGAGGGGAGATCTGCCAGGGATGGGACAGGAGACAGAAGGGAAAGGGTCCCAGCTTCCACGCTCAGCATCCCCAGGCCTCGCAGTCAGAGGACAGTCTGAGGCCTTTGCTGAGGCCTGAGGTGTCCTGGCGGGCACAGGGAGGCCTCCTGCGCTGCCCGGGGCTGAGGCCGTGCCGCAGCGCTAACCATCTCGCTTTGTTTGCTCTAGATACACTTTATACTGCTGTTCAGTCGACAGGGGAAATTAAGGCTTCAGAAATGGTATACGACACTACCTGAGAAAGAGAAGAAAAAGATCGTTCGAGAAATTGTTCAGATTGTTTTGTCTCGCAATCAAAAGACAAGTAGTTTTGTTGACTGGAAAGACCTCAAGCTTGTTTACAAAAGGTGTGAGTAGTTTTATGAGAACATATAATTGCTATTCCTATAATAACATGCTAGAAATGGGAAGCACTTGGGTCTTCTTTTTTGTTTTAAAGAGTAAGGTACTGGGAACCTGCCGTCATGAGTCTAACAGCACAATGACCCTGGATAAATCAGCAGGGAGAATTGTGGGGCAAAAAAATATTTGCATTGTTTGTCAAAGGAGAAAAATGAACTACTATAATAAGTGTTAGTGGTTGAAATCTATTAGGAGGCTTTTGGCTTCACTCGCCCTTCTGATTCTCAGGACAGTCTGCTGTCATGTGATGGGCTTCATCACTCTGAGAAAGGGTACAAGAAGGGTTCTGAGGCACTTTCAACACTTTGTCAAATTTTACCTTTGAAATACTTGTTTTCCTGGAAAGTGTTAATTCTCATTTCCAAAGAAGTCGTTGATCCCCATTTACACAAAGACTAGGCAATAACTGACTTTTAATTCTTCAAAGTGGTGTGTAGTAGACAGAAAGAGATTTGAGATATGGTGTGCACTACAAATTAGACGACTTCTCCCATTAAGCAAAAATTGCTTTCCTGGCTGTGAAGTGTAGGATGTAAACATCTGATCAGAGCTGTGACAAGCTAGGACTTCAACCATGGCACCAGTGAGTTGGGGTAGGTTGTTAATCCCCTCTTGGGTTGATATAAACATGAAGTTTTGGTGCAAGTAATAAGATTGATTGTGCTAAGTAGTTTTATGGTTTCTGGACCCATAAAAACACAGTCAGTCGTTTGATATCCAACAGGCTTAGTGAGATGTAATGCCTTCCACCTTCATTTTTTTCCTGTATTTTTATTTTGTTAATGAACAGCAGTAGCTTATGCTACAGTTAACTCCACGTACAGCAGTGCTATTGCAGCAGGTGAGGGAGGCCTTTAAAGTGCTGCTGACTGGTTGTTCATTGCAGACCAGTGTTGGAGGTATTCTGCTTTGACAATGGTTGGAGTTTGCTTTTCTAAGTAACGATTTGTTTAAATTATTGGATCTTCTTCAGTGATGTCCAGGACACCATGAGAATGAAAGAAAATGATTATTTTAGAGACACGGTAGACAGTCACTATCACTTGTGTGACTTCTAAGAGCAGAGCACTGAGTGTCCAGCTGTTCACTCTCATGTTTTTGCCTTTATTTTCCTAGATATGCTAGTTTGTATTTCTGTTGTGCAATAGAAGACCAGGATAATGAGCTCCTGACGCTAGAGGTCGTTCATCGATACGTAGAACTTCTGGACAGATACTTTGGAAACGTAGGTTTCACTCTCCACCATGAACTGCATTCCTGACTGGCTGATAAACAGATATCTACAGCTGCTTTGTTTTGTATTTGTCCACACTAATTGCCCCGTAGTCTCTGTCAGTCCATTATTATTTTATAAAATAGTGCTGGAAATATCATAAAATTGATTTTACATACATTCTCTCATAACAAAATTAATATTGATATTTTGTATGTTTTTCTGGGAATAGAATTTAAGGGGAAAGCTTGAGAAATACTATTTAAAAAAAAAAAAAGACAAAGCTGATGGTATTTTAATTCTCCCTCCTGACATTTTCAGTTATAAAAACAGCAAGTAAATTGTTTCATAATATTGGATGAGAAAAATTAAATGTTGGATCAAAAAGTGTAAATGACCTGTCTTTTCTATGAATATTCTTGAAATTGTTCCCACTGCCTTAATTTGTCTCTTATCTAAATCAGTGTGCCATGACTCACATTTGTACTGCCTCAAAACAAAAAAGCAGTTGGTGACTATAAGGTCACCAGGACAGGGAATTTATCTTGCTCTGTGAAACTGTGTGTGAACATATGTAACCCATATTGCATGAGAAAGACCAATTGTAATGCAAGTGGGCTAGGAAGTCAGCTTTGTTCTCTGAAACTCAGCATGCAAGTAGTGTATTTGTAAAACATAGTACAAAGAATATCCTTGCTTTGTGCAGAAGCTGCACTATTGCTTAAAGTGCAGCATCCTCTGTCACCCATCTACCTGCCACCAGAGAGCATATGCTGAATACATTTATCATTTAAAAACTTTTGGTTCAATAATGCTTAGAATGCTGTAAAAGTGATTTAAATGTGGGATGTCTTTTTTTTTCTGCCAGGTGTGTGAACTGGATATTATCTTTAATTTTGAAAAAGCTTATTTTATTCTTGATGAGTTTATAATTGGTGGAGAAGTACAAGACACTTCAAAGAGGTCTGCAGTGAAAGCCATAGAAGACTCTGACATGTTGCAAGAGGTAAGGCTGAGGAATGCTAAAGGCAAGCACCTCATCTTCCTACATCTTCCTTGTTAGGAGCTTAAGATACAGCTCAACACTTCTGGTACTTAACTATGCAAACACGTCTTAAGTTCAGTTTTAGTAGATGCAGCAATACAATTAATGTAGCAGTTGCATAAGCCTTCAATTGCTTTCTTGCAATTTAAATGCTGTAGTTTTTGGGTATTATACTAAGAAATAGGTGATGATATATCTAAGATATTTAGTAGTACAAGTAAGTCATCTGAGATTATGTATACATAAATACAGAAAAATCTATTGTTTCTCTAACACATTGGAAACAAATGGCCAACACTCAACGTTTAAAATTGGGAACCATATGTGCTGGAAAACTCCTTTTTTATTCTTAAGCAACTGCATAGCTCTTCTACAAGGCATAGATATGTAACCTTTCTTCAAAACCCTGCTGCCATTTTCTTCTGTAACCTGTACCATTGAGATAGCAATTGCAAAAGCAGTTGCATGTGATGGATTGGCTTCATTCTTCTGGGTACTGAAGGATCCATTCTAATACTGAAGGAAACGGTGCACTGGTGGATCTAGTTAGGGAGTTGCCCAATTTTTCCAATTGGGCTGGCATAAGCATGTGAAACCAGGTGAGCTAAGCACAAACGCCATCTAGACATGATGAGTTTAGCCAGGGTTGTGGTGTGCCATGAGCTGAAGATCAGATTCTAAATGGCTGTTACGGTTTTAAAAGTAGCAATATTTCTATATTAATCTGATCTAATTATCTGCAAAACTACAACTGTTTTCAAATAGGACAAGAGAGTTTGGTTCAAAGATTTTATATTCCTCTGTTGTTCCATGGTGTGTCAATTGTGTTTTTTTCTTTTTTCTCCAGACAGTGGAAGAGTACATGAACAAGCCTGCATTTTAATGTTAAAACTACCTGGAAGGAGAACTGCTGTATACACCTGCAAAATGCATTTGCTGAAATTGCTTCCCAATGTGCCAGATTCTCAGAGAGAAACCAAAACCAATAACTAAAGGGGTTTGTTTGTATAATTGTCAAGATGAAGGTCAGCTAACATGGGGTTTAACAATTCTGTATTTGCATTATTCTGCATGTGAGTTTCTCAGAATTGTTTTTACCCTCGGTCTAGTTTCTTATTTTCCTTGCTGGACTGAACACTTGTTTTGTATCATGTCTTTTAGCTACTGTTTTTTGTCATCGTAAAATGTTAATCTAACAGTACATGGAAGAAGTATTTTTACTAGTTTTGGTCCACTGCTGACCATATGACTCTACTTTTGTACAAATGTGCATTATTTTGAATGTAATGATTATTCTACTGGAATAATAATTTTTTTCTAAAAGTCAATTTGTTGTGGGCCCTGATTTAACAAGCTTGTTTTGGAAAGATTAGCCCATCTAGTGTAAGAAGAAACACATTTCTCTTTGGCCCAGCCACTTTATTTTGGTAGTACTGTCTTCCTTCTGTATTCTGCTGGACAGTTCTCCAACTGCTATTAGAGCACAGTCTACACTTCCATTTAACCTAGAAGACTGTTCTGACTCAAGGCAGGCTTTCCCAGGTTTCACAAATCCTTTTTACTACTTGCAGATGAATAGGATGGTCTGTTTGTGTCTTCCTAGATCCCCTGGGCCTGGAGAATGGCTGTGGCCTTTGGAAATGTACAACTTGAGAGCCAGGAGTTATCCTGAATAGGAGAAAGTAGTTTTGGGGATTTTTAGGGTGAAGATCTCTCATGTATGTTCTGACTTGGCTTTCACCAATGACCATCTTTCTCAGGAGAGCTTTTCGTTCCCCAATTCATACATCTAATAGGATGAACTGTCTTTCTGGTTGTTGAACATGGGCCATTTTTCCGAAGGCTGTACAACTTAATTAGCCTTTTATAACTTCACAAGTTCCAGAAATGGAAGAAGAGTAAAACAGGAGAAGAATTGGTTGGACTGTACACTCCGTTATGTGTTACAAGACATTGGAGTTATAAAACATTGTAATCGTCTATGCAGGGAACCAGGTGGGTTAATTTGCCTATCTTTCTGTCAGTGCAATTTGAACTCTATAAACTGATTGAACTGGTTTCCTTGGAGAGATTTTCTCATCTTTATCAGACTTAAAAGCTGACAGAAATTGTCTTTTTCTTATACCATTACTTGTAACCAGATATTTTGTCTCTGTCAAGTCATGAAATTACTGTATATAAAACTTAGGTAAGTTATCAGACAAATATGCCAGAATGATCCGAGCATTGATTTGCATTATCCTTCAATATTTATTTTCTTTGATTTCTGGGACGTACAGTCAGTGTTTTCCTTCAGGGATCTTTCTAATCTTTAAGCATCCTGCCTGATTATTCTAATTTTTTCATTGCTCCTTCCTTCCCAGTCTGGGGAGTCTTTTTTTCCTCTTTTTTTGGTGGGTGGGAGCACTTTGACACAACATGGTAACTTTGCTAGTTGTCAACCAAATTTTCTTCCTGTGTCTGGTCTGCTAGTAAAACTGTGACAAGTTGGTTCAAAGCGTCATGCTGCTCTTTTTATAATTACTTTATCCGTCTGTTTTCTCTGTTGATGTCAAAAACATACTTTCAGCATTGAAAAAATAGTGAAATTGCTGAAGGGCTTTTAATAGCTCTGAAGGCATTTGATTTAACAGTAAATTAATGAAATTGTAGGAGTTGTATATTATTTTCTTCTGGTTTGAATTGAAGTTCAGAGTGCTTAATTGATTAAGAAGCCACTTCAGAATGTGCAAAGAAGCTCTTTCCAAGTCTAGCTCTTTACTTAACTGAATGTCTTCTGTTCAATGAAATAATTGGTAGTTTCATTTACTTTTACTTTTTTTTTTTTTGAGCCATGCTGTGATTCTGTCTCCTATAACTTAAATTTATTGAGTTTTGAAGTATATCAAAATAGAAGTTCTGAAATGATTTCCTGGTATGAATAAGAAGATCTTAACCTGTCTGTTCAGTTGTTTTTAAAAGAGCAATAGGGTTTCTTCCTCTCTCATTTCACCTGAAGAATACCTTACAGAAAAAAAATATGTAAACATAAAACTTGTATTCATGTGTCTTACAACTTCAGTGAGAAAGGGGTCACTCACCTAAGTAATATTATAAGGACATTCTGATCAATCCACCTCTCAACGTGTTGCGTCTTGAAAGAGCAGGCCCAAATGAAACCCAGTTGTTGCCAGGTTGCCTGTAGGTCACCATGTCAAAACGTCTGTGCCCCCATCTTTGTGGAAGTCCATTGCCATCAACAGGGCTGTGCACAGATTAATGCACTCTGGAGTATTGCTCATCAGAAGTTTTATGTGTCTCTCCATATCTTGTTTCTTTACTTTTTCTTAAAGCAGACCATTGTATATATTCACAAATCTCTTAGAGGCATTGCCCATTTTGTTGGGTTTGCTACTGATGTTTTCTTTTTCCATTTATCAGACTGTTCTAGGAAATGCTCAATGGGAAGCTTTCTGAGCTTACTTAGTGAAATTATTTAAACAACAACAAAAAAATAGTGTTAGAAAACAGGTTCCTTAACAGTTTTCCCAAGTTCACTGACTTCTTTTGCAGTTATCTAAACTCTCACCTTGCTGACAAGCGTCAAGCATGTCCTAGTTTGCAAAATAGCATTTACTAAAATAACCTTTTATCATGGTTGTGTTGCTAGCCTAGATTCCCATCCTTGCTTTTGTCAACTGCATTTCATGAAAAGCTTTTTGATTTTCTTATTAACATCTCTGCCTGGAGGGTTCGTACTGTGATCTTAGTACTTACCAGTTGTGACAGGACTGGTTCTCTGTCATGCAACTAATTGCAACTCACGAGTTGTGACATCTTTGAACACATCCTGACAATTAAAGAGAGAGAGACGTGCATTAGGCCTCAATAAACATAAGTGTAATAATGTCAGAAGAAATGTTAAAAAGTATGACAGATTATCATGAAATAGGAGTGAGAGTGGCAGGATCTCAGAGGGTTCATGAATTCTTATCATTTCTGTTTCTTTTTTAATTATACATTTCTAATTACTGTGGCTTATTGAAAGGCGTCAGCTCTTACAAATAACTCAAGGGTAACTGACATTTCAGTTACCTCTTATCAGCCTTTGTTTAACAAAAAGCCATTGAAAGTGAATCTTCAATACCCTTTCCCTTCCACCTCCTACAAAAAGAAAACTGTGTTTTCAGAAACCTGTGGGAAATTTATTGTGAAGTTTTGGTATAGTTCTGCATCTAAATTTATGTTGGCAGAATAATGCTGTGCTTGTGAAAGGATGATTTTCTATTTATTTTTTTCTTTACATTCCTTCCAATAGATAACATGCTTGTTTGTTGTTTTTATCCTCTGCTTAGCACTGTGCTGCACTGGAGTAATACAGCATGCAGTGATGGTGCATCAGGGGTCAGGAGGGATTGGTTCATAAGGAAAGATTAGAAGAGTTTAACAGTGTGAGTGAGACTTTCAAAGATACCCAGAGACATTAAATCAACAGTCCCTTCAAAATAAAAAGACTCAATGCAGATCCTAAAGAGAGAAAACTCCTACCTGTGCTTGTTAATGATGTTCTACTCCACTAAAAATGTGTTTGAAATACTTCTGTTAGCACAGCTTCTATGTGAGAGAGGGATGTTGCTTTCACCATGCGTAAAATGTCTATAACCGGAGGTCCCAATTGTGCAGTCTCTGTGGTGGGATTTTCATTAACATTTTGAGCATGGATTCTGCATCATTATCTTGCATAAGGATGTTTTTGTTTTAAACAGCTGCCAAGAACTTGTGAGCTCAGACCAGGTAAAAGCATCTTTCTGGAGAATATGACGGCATTCTTACGACGTTCAATAAAGGGCATGTGTTCCTTTGCAAGAGTCAGAGTATAAATGAAATACAGTTATTGGTTAAAATGTCTACTGGGATTATTCAGGGTTTTTTTTTTTTCATGAAGTTAGCAGGTCTAGGTTGAAGCATAGCAGTGAAAGCTTAGTGTTTAGAGCAGGAACAAAGGGCTGTGCTGCAGGAGACTTAATGTTTGCTGTCATGGAAACCTGTTGCCTTGGAACATGATTAATGAGACCCAGGTTAAGGGAGAGGAAGAAGCTGTTCTTGAAATTATTCTTCAGCAAACCCTAACGAAGACCAGCAATATACGTTACCATAACTTTCAGTTATTTCAGGTTCCATTGGGTGATCCACTTAACCTTGTCCTTTTATTTATTTAACAGCTCTCGTAACAAGAAGTTTTAATACAAAGAATGCTATAAAATTGTTCAAAGCTTATCTCTAGACCATCTAGAAATAAATAGCATCTTATTTGCATGCTTCTTTCCCAGTACACTACAGCATTTGTCCAAATTCTGTGGTAGGGCTGTGTTGAAAAGAAACTTGTGGCAGATGCAGGATGCTCTGGCACACCCAGGATCCAGCCACCCAGCGGTTTAGACAAGCTGAGGGTATTTGCCTTTTGGCTGTAGTTGTTTATTTTAAAGAATAGCCAAGGTACGTGAGGGAGGGAATATTTCTGTGTACATATCCCTTTGGAAAATCCTGGAGAGATACCTTAAAGTTTACTTTGACCTTCTGTCACCTCCTTTTAAAATTCTACCGAGAATTCTCCTTTCTTCCAGAGCTTCTTGCTCCAAAACCAGTGTGTATCATTACACAGAAGACTCTGCAATGGATAGCAGAAATATGCTAAGGTCTTCCCAGTGCTGACGTTTTCCTTCCTACAAAGGTGAATTTTGTGTGTCAGATTATGAGACCTAGTTGTGCAAAACAATGCAGGGTTTGGAATCCCTAGGCACATGGAGTGACAAATGCATTATGGCTCGCCACGGATCTCAGCTGCTCTCTGGACCAGAATCTTGCATGAATAAATTGCCAGCAGTCATGTGAGTCTCATTGACTTGTGGAAACCAATCTTTGAGATCCTCTGGAACCTGACGAAGAGAAGCCAGCCGTAGCTGAGCAGAGCTGATAATGGCAAATCAGAGAGGAACGTCGTTAAAGAAGTTTCAGGTGCAATATGATCTTTTTTTATTTCTTAGTGGGCTTGGGTTGTGCTTGGCGTGGACATTATGCTGGAGAACTACTGGAAGAACAATCTGACAAAGTAACAAGAGAGGAATATTCTGTGAAAAAGAGCAAAGATGGGACTTGGCTGGGTTTGCAAGCTGCCAGCTGCTTGTAGACTGAAAGAGGATTTTTTCTAGTGTCTATTGTCAGTGACAAGGTGGTCCTTGTTCTCAGAGAGAAAATTGGCTTGGGTGATCAGTTCTTGTCTGGCAAGGATTAACGCAGTGTTGTGTTGGGAATGACAACAATGTTCTGCTGGCAAAGAAGGGACTGCAGAGGGCAATGAAATATTAGAAATTACTTTTAAATTCAATAATGAAATGTTGATTCATTCTGACATCCTGATCAGGTTAATGTGGGGAAAACCCAACGTTTAACGTGACAGTTCTGTCAGAAATGATGGAAATAATCAGTGTGTCAAAAATGTTATGTAGGAATGTATACGCTAATATTCATGTTTAAATGTGGCATAAAAGTGGCAAGACTAGGACCTCAAGAAATCATTCTTGTTCATCCTTCAGTCCCAGGCTGAATCAGCTGCACTTAAACTGTATCTGAGTGATATTTCTCTGACTTCTCACAATCGTCCTGTGGTAGAGATCAAAAAAAGTCCCTGGACAATTTGTCCTGGTGCTGAACCCCTTCCCAGCATCCACCTCAGCTGCCCTTCCTGTGACATGAGCCCAGCGCTCCTCGTAGCGAGCACAGACAGAGAAATCCCTTTAGTGCATTGCTCTGTGTAGCAGCCTTTTAAAATTCTGTTTTGTTGCCTGCAACTGCCAGGTAATGCTTAGGGAGCAATGACATGGGTGGATGGCAGTGCCTTCAGGATGGGATACTGGGTGTTCTTAACCTCAGTTCCCATGTGTGAGCCATATTTAGTTGTGGCTCATGGCAGCTGGTCAGAAAATTTAAATAAGAACTGCACTGACAAGAACAGAAACATTAGTTAGGGCCCAAGCACAACGTCATGGAGTGTGTGCAAACTTCAAGCCCGCTAGACGTCTTTGGTAGTTGATTCTAGGAGGATGCACAGCAGAAGAGAGTGGCACTCTGATTGTGGAGTGCTCTGCTGCCAGGCTTCAAATGGGCACCCAGAGACTGTTTTTGTTGTGAACTTTCTGAAGTACTGTTAAACTAACATTGATTTTCATTTATTATTTATATTTATTTGTTTATTTTTGCATAGAAGAGCGTTGGGTAGTCTTGTGTACTGGCAGCTGTCTGATGTAGCAGTTTTTTCTGTTTTTTCTGGATATTCAGCCTGCTGCATGTGTCTGGTCAGTTGCTTTGTTCATCCTCAGGCTTTTGAGCCCAGCTCTGGAGCCTGAGCCAGCAAGTGGGGAAAAAGTGCAGGTGGGAGCAGGGCTGTATTCCCCTGCACCATATCGGCTGTGTGTGTGAGAGTTCTTAACAGAGCACCTGTGGGAACAGGCTGGGTGAGAGCAGCGTTCCCTGGCATCGCTGGCTGGAGCAGTGCTGCCCTGCGGCAGCCAGGAGCCGAGCTGAGTGTGTCTGCTGCCGGCTGCAGGCCGAGTGTGGTGCTGGTCAGACGCGCTGCTGCAGCCTGCACTTGGCCTGCCCTGGGCACAGAGCTAGCAGAGGGAAAGTATTGCAGGTGTCCATGGTTAATCCCATGGAACAGCTAAGCCCAAATGACTGTGCTCACTCCCCTCTCCATTGCTTTGCAGATTTTCTGAGCAAAAGGCCGTTGTCCTTGTGATGGAAGGACTTGCTGCCTCAAGGGAAAATCTGAGTTCAAACTGCAGAGAAACAGCTCCTTTCTAGATTACTTACTTGGCTTCTGACTTTCATGGCATGAGGCCAAGGCTTCTTCACAAAGACGGGGAGCAATACCTGCATTCAAGTACAGGATTTTTGTGTCTGCACGTTTCAGTGCAGCCTCACCAGGGCACAGGTACTTAAATCCTGTAGCACCTGGTGATGTTTCCCAGCACATCCACTTGGGTGCCCTTACTGGGTGTCAGTCTCTGGGAAGCGTTATCTGGGCATCCTCAAGGACTGCTTAACAGGAACTTGGTGTCACGTAAACACCTGGGGACAGTGCTAGGCCGTGCTGTGGCAGCGGGAGGCCCAGGCCGCAGCGCTCACCTCCCTACTGGCCCTGCCAGGGGAGCGCTCCTGGGAAGCACCGTCAGGCTTCAGGTAGAGGCCTGATGCTGTTGGTTTTGTTTTGAGTCTGTATCTAATGAACCAGCTTGCACAAGGAGGTATGCTTTAAGAGCTGTGTTGAATAGAAAATAAAAGTTTGCCATTGGAAGGCGCAGTCTGTAAGCACAGGTACAACTCTTCAGGCAAAGCAGCAGAGATGACCCCTGGCCAAACAGCCTGTGCCTGGGAGGAAGCTCAGGCTGTTATGTTGATACCTTTTTTTATCTTTTTAATGAAACCTTCTTCCTGCCATTTCAGAGGAGTGGAGGATTTGACGTCATGTGCTGATGAGTCACTGCTTTTAACAGGCCAGCAAGCAGGGACTGAGAGAGCTGTCTGGAGCAGCTGCTCTGTTAATCATTCACAAAAAGCCCAGAGAAAGCTCAAGGGGAATGCTTGTGAATAATTAAATTTCTGTTTTCATTATGAAGACTCAGTTGATTTACCTGGATCTGCTAGCATCCAGGTATTGGGAAGTGATGGATGAGGACAGTGATGTCACTGATTTGTTGATACCCCTGTAAATAGCATTTGGATAGTCACCTGTGTCAGTCAAGCATATGTATGCTTTAACAATTATCATGCGAAGCTTATGTAATATAGCTCTCATCACCAGCTACATCTCTCTCGGTGCAACCTGTTTGACCATATCTGTGTTTTCTAGAGGAAGCAAATGCCCTTGAACAGGGCAAGATAGGTATTTTACTGAAAGGTTGAAGATCTGCCATAGCCTGATGCTATCCACCATGCAATCTCAAAGGAAGCAGAGCTGCCCAGGTTTGTTCACCAGCTCTGCTCATAAACTCCTTTCTTCTGGGAGTGGTTTAGGAGGCAACAGTCCATCATTTTGAGTTAATGCTGATTCAGTATCTTGGAAAGATGTGTTGCACTCATCATTGCTATGATGAGCTTTAAACTTCGGTTGCCAACATGCAATGATCAGAGGGTTTATTAGATTTTACTTCAGAAGAGCAGGACTGTTATTTCAGCCATGGTCCAGACTGGATAAATTCCTTTGTGGTAAATTATTTATTCACTGTTCAGCTCATCTCCATTGTTCAAGTGTCTTAGGCAAAAGCTGCTGCCTTTTACCAAGGGTAGAGTTAGATGGGCACTTTTACTTTTAAAGCAATCCCATTACCGATGTGTACGGTTGAATTTGTCCTAAAACCAGGAAGAAGGGACTTGTCTTTGGCAGAATGTTAGATTAACTTCACCTACACAGTTGGACTGCTGGGGCATTTAGGGCAGTGGGGTTGCTTACAGATATTTGCTTCGATCACCTATAAGGGTGTGAGTGGAAAGTCATTATTCTGGCTGACACTGGAAGAATGGGGGGAAAAAAAGTATACTATGAAACCACTTGAGTCTGAAAAACCTTTCTGCCTTTGGGCATTATTTTCATGGATTTATGATATCCCACTGATGCGTGTGCAGGAACTATTTTCAAGCTCCTATTCATTTTAAGTTCTGGAAAAACTTAAATATCAAAGGCTGTGTTTCTAATAAGTTAACGACATTGTATCTAGCTTTATGAATAACCAGAGATATTATAAGATTTGAATTCTTAGCATCACAAGCCAGTGAGTCTGGGACATGGGATAGAGCCCAGCTTGAGTATCACAGCTTAGGGTCATTATTTATGCTAGCAGAGGAAAACGTATCAGAAAATCAAATCTTGCTTGCAGATGGAGCACATTTTGTATGGCATACGATAATAATGAAAGTCATCTTTCAGAGCAAAGTTGTTATTGAAATGCTGAGAAATACTGAAAATAGAAGAAATCAAACATGAACTTATGAAGCATGGGAATAAAACAAAATCAAAAGAAGAAAATCAGTTAAAATCTAAAAAGGACACTGTTTCTGAGGCCTCACGTCAAATGTCACGAGGCAGCTGGTTCTACAAAATGTGCTTTTTTGATTTGCTTATTAAAGGGTCCTACTGAAGAGTTATTGTTCCCTGAGAAATCAGATGCATTGTATAGTCAAATATCATACAAAGTATCTCTGGATGTAGAAGCAAGAAAGCAATAAAGTCTGAAGAGGTTATTAAAAGGTACCCGGAGAAATTGCCCATGTGAGGTATATTACAAAACTGAGCAGCAGTTAGCAGCAAGAAATCGTCTGAGAGATGCTGAAGCCTAAGTCTGTGCATGATCCTGAGCTCCTGGGAGCCTCTGGTCTCCTGGAGGCCTCTCCATGTGGAAGAAGGCAGCTGGAAGCCTTCACTGGTGTTTCTGAGGCTGGAGGCATTCTCTGTGCGAGGGGTGGGCAGGTTTACAAACAAGCTTGTAAGCTTTCTCCTGTCACATTTTTCTCTCCTAATTGCAACGCAAGTATAGTTTATTTTAAAAATAACCGATTCAGCCAGCTGTTTAATCACTTGCTCTCTGCACCCAGCAGAAAAAATTGAGTTTGTCTAGAAAAATAATAATTGGAGAAAGGTTAACATTGTTAACATGCTCCATTGTTGGGGTGCAGGGCTGTCTGCTGGCCTGTTGTGGCTCTCCTCAGCGATCAGGTTGGGGTGCAGCAGGAAAAAGCACAACTGCCTGCTGGTCAGCTAATGGCAGCCTAGCTTTTTGGCTTGTTAATTTTTGCTCGGGAGAGCTTGTTGAGATTCCTCGAACCTGTCACCTCTCCAAGGCTGCAGTCAATGTCATACACAGCAAACCATTACGGGTTCTTATAATGCTATAATTTATTATATTTGTCATTAATTATTGACAGAGTACTCAAAGATTGGATTGTGACACTTCTTTGTTTCTTTCACAAGAAAAGAATAGTTTCTAAAGTTAAATTAAAAAAGTTTAAAACTTAGAAGAGATGCTTGCTCTCCCATGCCTGAGGATAGGTTTGTTTTCTTCTGAGGCCAGGGCTAAGTTTCTTTTCCAGCTTCCACCCTTGGTGTGACACCACACCACGTGATTTACGAAGAGCTGTATGCCATGTGGCAACCAAGACATCAGATGACTCCAACATGTCAGCTGTAAGCTGTCATCACAGGTAAGGTACCAAAAACAAAAGAGTAGTTCTGACTTTGGTGCAGTTTCTGCATAATCTCTGTTTCCCAAAAGCGGCTCAGAGGCGTCCTCAGTCTGTCGTGGCTCAAGCCATATTTCTGTGCCCTTGAAGATGGATCACCCTGTTGCAGAGCACGGACTGATGTGCACAGTGCTGGTGGGGCAGGGGTGGTACCTGCCGGGGTAGTAGGGGAGCTTGGCCACGGGTGGTCCTGCTCCCAGCCCTGTGCTAGGAGTCTCGTGAATATAGAGCATGCTTTGAGCAGTTCATTTAACAAGGCTAAAATTAGGTTTTCTGAGCATCCCCTGCTTTGGCAGCCTGATCCTTGCATGCCGCAAGCACTGCTTCTCTGTGCTTTGTTACAGGAACTCTGCATGTTCCCATGAAGCTGTTCTGCATTTTGAGAGTGCAGTACTGTGTCTCCGAGGAGAGGCAAGGACGTGTCTGTCTTTTAGCTCCAAACCTCCTGGAAAACAAGGTCAACCTGATTGTTTTTAGAACAGATGGCTTCCTTCCATGTAGTGGCATTTCCCTGGCTCAATGGAGTCTGACTATACATAAATATCAAATGCAGCTATATGTGGATTTATAAGTATCATAGGAAATTACAAGGTTAGGAGAATTCAGAGCTGCTGAAAAAAATGATATATGTATAGATTTATTGAGTCAGCTCTTAAAGTAACTAGTTCTCTTTGGCTCCAATAGGCATCTTTTAAACTAAGCTAACCTGGCAGATGACAGGTTATCCCAGTCCCTCCTGGGAGAGGATTTCAGTGGAAGATGGCTGGAAGCAACTGCACAAGAAGAGCTTGATATATTCTGAGCCATCTCCCCCAGTGGAAACAGGTTTCTGTGGCAATATGAGCTCAAACAGATCTAATCTGGATACTACAACAGGAGAGTGGCTGCAGTGCATGGGTAATGAGCCTAGAAAGAATACAGGTGGATTAATTGGACAAAAAGATTAACTTGCTGTTCCTGAGTAACTGCATGCTGTTGTCAGTTTTGCTTGATATTTTATTTAAGAATTTAAAGCCTTGGCTTATAATGTGTTTAATGGCTGTAAGAGGAAATTATGGTGCCCCAAATTCATGTCTCTCTGTATTACAACACTCCTGGGGAGAAGCGGGGAGTGACCTACATGCTTTATAAAGGAGAAGGTTATTTCAGATTTGCCATCTTTGTTTGGATGACTGCATGCTTTTCTAGATCCCATAGAAATAATTCAGATTGTATTAATTATTTCAAATAATGTTGTGCAGGAGGGAGGAAGACCACTTGACCTTCAGAGGCCCATTCCTGTTCTATTTTCTGTAAGAATGTGGGTTGCATCTGTTGGGAATGTGACTGATACAGAATATTTACCCTCCTATATGATGGAGAGAAACAATTGCCCTCGTACACCACGGGGAGCCCTGCCTCTGCAGGGCTGGAGTTCAGAGCCTTATTTCATTAACTCCTTTCAAAGAATGCAGCAGAATCATAATCCAATCACTTTGGTGTTTGGAGGAACTGGCTCAGGGTAGGACACTCCAGCTCAGTAACAAGAGATGCTGCTCCATGACTCATTTCCTGCAGCCAGTCACTGAGTCACTGTCCGTATTTATTGCTAAGAACGACGTGAAAACGTCTGAATGGATTCCTGGGTACTGGGTGTTTTATCTAACTTTAGGTATAGAAGGAGGCACTTAAAGACTTGGGGGGATGTCATAGAATCATAGAACAGCTTAGGTTGGAAGGGACCTTAAAGAGTACCTAGCTCCAACCCCCCTGCCATGGGCAGGGTTGCCACCCAAAATGTGTCACCTCCTCCAAAACTCTATGAACTGTGCTGAAGTAGGTAGAGATGTAGCAACTGTTTGAAAACCTAGCTTAACAGTGTACAGGTTTTCTTTGGCCTGTAGATCATAGCTAAAAAAGGACTGAAATACTAATACATGTATTTCAGAGGGGTTTAAATATGAGCTAGAGGTGAAATTCTATTTTGTAGCTTGGGCTTGTTAACAGCAAACCAAGTTCATTAAGAAATAGATAATTTTCTAAAACAATTTGTGTTTAAGGATATTTTTCTTTTTTTTTTCAATCCAAGACTCTCTTAACCCTTATCAGTATCAAAGTCATTCAATTTTAAGAAATATAGGTTTTTCTATTTTGAGATGAAAACTGATTTGACACAGTATATCCCCATATTCTGATCAAAATGGCTCCCTTGTTTAAAACCCTTCATAAATCCCAAGCAACAAAATAACTATTACAAGACTAAATGAAGCTAGATGCATCATTTAGTGTTCAATAACTGTAGGACAACCAACCTCCAAAAATTGTATATTTTCATTCTTTTTCATGTGATTTTGTTGGCTAATGTGATCATTATGTCCTTATGCAGTGTGATGTATTATTCCTTCACTCAAACATAATATTATGCCAGAAGACTTAATTAGATCAACCTGCCAGAAGGCAAACGTTATACACAGGCCTGCTTTATGTAGGCATCCTTTCTGCTTCCAAGTAAAAGTGATCCTAGTCATGAGAGTTGCTGACACACTCCATATACCTGGCAGCATTCATCAACCCAACTGTTAGTGCAGAATAGTTCCTTTTGGCTTTGTTGAGATCTAGTAAACATTCAGAGTGACCAAAGATCACCACTCCAGTTTAGTGAGCTAGTTGTGTTACCCAAGTTGGCAAAAAAGAAGAAAGAAATACTAGAATACTGGACTGACCCAGAGCCTACTTCGAATCCACTCATTCCACAGTTCTTGCACAGTGAATTCAGCCAGTGCTCCCAGTGGGGTCAATTTGACCCAGCATTCCTGGGCTGCATTTTGGGCTGCTCGTGGTCTTGTCTTGCATTGCAGTGCTTGGTGCCAGGGCAGAAAGCAGCAGGACTGCCTTGCCCTACCCTGGATTCCTTAGCAGGGAGAAGGATCTGGTATAGGGCTGGTGGCTTCACCGTCCTGTGCTTCTGGTGCTTGTGTTTGTCCTCCTGCACGGCTGTGGCTAACAGGAACAGCAACCCGGAGCTGGGTAGGTTGATATACCCCTCCTGCAAGAATCATGCAGAGCAGAATATTTAATACTGTAAGTAGGCCCATTATGTGAGACAGCTAAGAAATTAGGGGAAAACAAAGCAAAACCTGGCTCCAGAAAATCTGATTAGTAGTTTTTTGCTGGAAAGTGCTGGCAACACAAATATTTTGGTTTTGTTGGTTCCTAGAGATTAGCTAACAGAAAATGACTGAAGCCGAGCAAGGATTGACGTATATGTCTGATTTACGTGTGCTCTGTCTGAAGCAATCTTGATTTTTCCTGCATGAGTTTCAATGTCTTTGGAGAGGCCGGTCCCTCAAAGATAACTTTCAAAGGAACTAGTTGGAGATTAGTTTCCTCGCGGATGTTTTTTGGTTTTCCTCATTATAGAATGGGTCCTTCTTTCCCAGTCTGAATGTTTATGAAGTATGTATGGTCAGATCATCACAAATAACTGAGATTTATTGATTGACTGAGGTATTACCAGCCCTCAGCAACCCCTGGTGACTGATGTGTCTTGGTGTAGTTTGTAGTCTTTCCAATGCAGCTGCTTGGAGCTATCATCTGTGCCCCCCTTGTAGCTCCCCTTCCTGAGGAACAAGGGACCAGCCCTGAAGACTGAATGTGGCTTCTGAATTTCTGCACTCTTAAATTTGCTTTTATTTGTTATTTTTGAGATGCCTTACTGAAGTAGCTTAGTAGCAGGACATGGAATATTGCTGAATATTGGGGTTTCTTTGTTTTTGTTTTTTGAGCTGCACTGTTTAGTTAGTCCTTTTTTATCATTTAAATCATATTAGAATACGATGAATCAATGTTTGTTTTGGAACAGAAAATGAAGTATATCAAAGCAATTTGAAAACTAGAGGCTTGTAGGAGCTAAATCTAAGCCTGTGAGCAGCCTGGGGAGTTGCTGTTGCTGCAGACAAGTTTTTAGACAACTCTCTGGGTAAGATGCAGAGAGGTTGCATCACTGCCACAAAAGCAGAATCCTGTTGCTTAGCGACTTGCGAGAGATGATTAACCCTTGGCAGTGCTGCACAGGATTTGTACAGAACACCTCTTGAGGCATCAATGTGGACAATAATTGAATATGAAGAAACTAATATCTGTAGCTCGTAGCTGTATTGATTTATTCATCATTAATGTTAAGTGAAGAACTGTCTTAATGTTGCCGTTAGTCACTGAAGGACATCACTTAATAGAAAGTCATTCTCCTAGAGGATGACGTGCAATTATTGCAAAGGTAGGATTGTATAGTTACAGTAAATATGAAGTAAAAAGTGATTAAAAGTAATTTGAGGTGATGATGTTAAATAGGACTGCCAGTATTTTTTCATATGAACTCAAATATTTCCAAAACATCTTCTTGGTTTAAAGACAGATTCTGTCTTGACATCGCTCTTGCACAGGGAGCCTTAAAGCAGAGATTGGTAGCAACAGTAGTTAGGGAGGTTTTGCACCTCTCATTTCCTTCCAGTGCAACAGGGAAACTCTAAAGGCCATTTCAGTCTGAAAAGTCTTAATTAAAAATGTTACTAATATCTGAGGTTGAAGGGCCACATAACTTCTATTCTCTTCTTTGAAGAGTCCCTAGAATTCAGTAAGAATCGATAAGCAGAAATGTGTGGGTGTGATGGTTGTGCACTGCAGCGCAGTTTTCAGTGTGCTGTCACTAATACATTCCAGCACTTGATAGATAACTTCTTCCGATGTGATCACTTGGGATAGTATTCATCTCATTCAGCTTGGGCTGTCTTAAAAATGAGTCCAGACATCTGTAGTCAGAGCAAAGGGAGCAGTTCTGGTGGGTTATTCATTACATCTCTTTAAAGCATGTCTTGGGGTGGGCTGGGCTGCCCTGGTTTGCCCCTTTTGAAGCAGTGTAGGAGGACCAATTTGCACTGTGGCCTACGGGGAGTGCTGGGTGAGAGGAACCCAACCCTCTGATTTTAGCAGTATCTTGTGTGGCATTATTTCAGCAAGGATGGCTTTCTGGTGTTCAGTATGCTGCTTAATAACGGTGAAAGAGAAACAGGATTTTTGACTGCAGCTGTGGAAAAATACTCATATGGGAACAAAGGTTAAGGCATAGATAGAGGATTTTAAATTGCAATGGCCTCTCTGTGAAATTAGCTAGTAATAAAGTCGAGAATTGCCCTGAAGCAAGAAACACGCCAAGTTTCACCTCTTCCCCTTGTAGTTTTGCAGCAGCAGTTAATTTCTTTAAGTATTGGCCCTAGTCCTGGTAGCTGCATAGTAGATTGGGGCTGTTGGCTGCTGAGAACATTAGCTGCATTACACATTACACATACACATGATTGATGGACTTTGTGCATCATCATCCCAAGCACCTTTGTGTGTTTGCTGCCATTAACGGAGAAAATTATCTTAGCTAGAAATAATTTGTATTTGGTAGTGTTAAGATTACATGCTCCTTTTGTTTGCTGGAGGGTTAACTGTGACCTTAACAGAGATGTAGAATCAATCCAGATGACAAATGGCTGTGAATACGACCTTTCCTGGTGCATATCTGAATGCAGTCCCTGTGTTTTCAGTCTGTCCTTGGTCAGTATGATTTCATATGGTCCTAGCAGGCAAATACAGAAACTGCTGGAGAGCTTGTTATGTTGTTTCACGAATGCATTCACCTGATGTGTTTAAGGCTTTCAGCTCCAGAAAGCAGCCAGTGTGATAAACAAGCTGAGTGCAGGCCACTTGGTGTTTCGCACTGCTGCTTTTCCTATGAATCTCCATGCCATTGCAAGATCTCTAGGGAGATTAACGGCGTAACAGAGGCACAGACCGATGCAGATAGTTCTGAGTTGTTAGGCAGATTGTTCACTGCTGTTTTGAACATCCTCTCTTAACTCACTAGCAGCAAAAAGAAACTTCTGCCTCTGATGCCTGAGCTGTTTTAGCTGCTGTTAGTAAGGGGGCATAGCTTGCATATTGGTATGTTGTGGCATTTCACTAGAATGGATGGATTCAGCTTGTCTGAAATGCAATTTCTCTTGGAGCCTATCAAGAGGAAATACCCATTTATCTTCCCTTCGTGCTAGCTGCTGTGTCACACACCGAGGACAGCATGTATTATTAGCCCAGCCTTGTACCACTCCTTGCATGAGTCAATCATGCGAGTTGCAGTGGTTTGGTTATGAGCAAGTAATCCTAGGCTTATGCATGGAGTTTTGTTTCTGGGCAGAGAACAGCCTGGGAAAATGTAAAATAAATGCCCAAGTGCAAAAAGTCCAGCAGTTCACTGTGTGTTCTCCAGGAGAGACAAAGGGTAAAATACGGCTCCTGGGGATTAAGAGAGGAACGGCCTCAGTGCCCCAAGCTCTCTGGTGAGCCGTGCTGAAAGGATAGCACCTGCCTCCCCACTCCTCTCTGCTTGTTCACTGAGGCTGGAAATGGGCCCACTGGCATCACCACGCAGTCCTGGCGGGCACGCTGGGAGGTAGCAGGCATTCAGGCCATGTGCTCATCCTTGGCTAGGGTCTGAATTTGTCTTCTCTTACGTGTGCTAGTAGGGGAAACTTTCACAGAGTTGAGGCCCTGGAACTTACTAGCATGCTTTGAAGGGAAACAAAAGAAGATTTTTGTGGTCAGTAGGACCATAGCAAAGTAATATGTGTGGATGAGTCTTGTTGCCACTGGGGAAATACTTGAGATTTTTTGTACCTACCTGACTCAGATTTAGTAAACAGCTGAAGGCTTCCTGATTTTTGTGGTTATCCTCTCTGCAGGAGAATCTGGCCTTCTGAAAGGTTGCAGCATACTTTGGTGCTAAAACACAGCAGTAAATAGTTCATGCCAGGAGCTAGGTGGGTCTCAAGGTGAAGGGTGCTCCAGAGGCTGAGAGGCTGTGGGCCAGGGGAGCCACGGAGCAGCCCTGGGTTCCTCAGGCGCAGAGTCTCTGTGGAGCCATGGCCATTTGTCACATGCTGGCCACTGCCTCCCTGCACAGGAGGAGAGGTGCGGGGCAGAGGAAGCTCAAGTGCCCTGACGGACCTGCCCTACCCACCTCTGTAGGCCCCGGGCCAGGTGGGCCTGAGCCAGTCCCAGCCCAGCACCCACAGGGCTGTGCTGGCTCTGCTGGGTCTGCTTCTTGGCACTCACTCACCTGCACCTGCCCACAGGAATTGAGTTCTCTAATTCTGAATTCAGGGGGAAAACTGCAGAAATGCAGTTATTTTTCAGGTCCAGGGATGCTTCAGCCATCTGAATTGTGAATAAAAGCCCAACGTATTAAATTCTAGTCATGAGAATGGGGAAATAGAAGTCAACTAATGAAGAAATTCTTGATTATATTTTTTTAATTTATTCTTGGTTAATATTTAGCCATACCTCCCTGTGCTTGATTACACTTGCAAACACAAAATGTGAGACAGTCATTAAGGAGTGGCTGATCTCATTTTCACGTCCTTTAATTACTGCAGAAAGTAGCCTGTCGACCACATCTGATGTGGAAGGGCTGCACGCGGACGTGTTCACCAGGAGGAATGGATGTGTGATGCCAGGTGAAGCTGCTGCTTTCAGTGTTGTCAGCAGTGAGCCCTGGGGAGTTTGCTCTTTCAAATCGGGTGACAGCTAGGGACAGATTTCTTAATATTTGTTACAGTGTTGATGCCTTTAACTGTACGGCACATCAGGATAAAAAGATTCACTGTTCTGAATAGCTGTACCTGGCCTTTTTGTTCTCACCATTTTACCTTAATGGGATAGCTTTTAAATGTGAAACCTGTGTTTTAGGAGATTATTTAATTAGAATGTAAACTGCTGCATTCTGAATACATCATGCTTCAGAGCTAGAACGAACCTTAATGCCGTGATGCTACAGAACACAGCAATTTTTGCAGATAACTTCAGTACAAAATCACAGAAAGCTTAAGGCACAGCACAGGGGGCTATTTTGCCACATTCCTCAAATTTTTATGCTTTATTTTGTGCAGTTTTCTACCTTTTAAGTTGTTTTCCCTCCCACCCCTTCAGAACCTAATGAAAATGTTATGCCATTTTTTGATAGTAAAGAGGCCTCCCAGTCTTGAATGCTTAACCCTGTGATGGACAAGAAAGCTTCACTGTTCTGCATAGGAGGAAACCAGGCACTGGGAGGCCTGGTGATCTGCAGAAGTCCCTGCCAGGAATCCATAGCGGATTGAGGAAGACATGTTCTTGGTTGCTCTGCTAACCTGCATTGCAGCCTTGCTCTCAGACTTGCTGTTTGGACTTGCATGTACATCATCCCTCCTGCTGGAAGAACGACTGTTACTAGGAATGAGCCTCATGACCAAACAAAAGGCAACAAATTCTCAAAAGAGAAAACCGATGATGTTGGGTGAATGTGCCTCAGTATTTTGTGCACTGATGGCAGGGTGCTGTCTTTTCCAATACCTCTGGGTGCCTGTGCAGAGTGCAGTCAGCATGGTGACGTGACAGACTGCTGCTGTGCTCTCCCAGCAGCACAACGCAGAGCAGAGCCTGGAGCCCTGTCATAATTTCACTTCAGAAATAGCAAATGGTCATAGTGTCTGTAAATCTCCATCAACCTTTTTATTTTCAGTGACTGGGCAAACGTTGCTGTATTTTGTGTTACAGAGGAGAACTTACTTTCTGTCTGGAGTCTTCTTGCAGGCTGTCAAGTGTTAGCAGAGACCAAACAAAGGCAACTCTTAGCAGTGTTTCTTTCTGCTGGGATGGAGACAACAGTGAAAGGATAGTCCTGGGTGTTCAAAGCTGTCTGTTGACCCTTATGCTCTCAGTTGCAGAATACAGGCAGAAAGGCTATAGTAACTGCGTAGTTTCTTCAAAGTCTCCATATAATGTGAGCCCCTTGGCCAGGAGATGAGGGTATGCTGATGGAGAACAACTCTGGTTTTTGTCTTAATACATGAAAGAGCGTCTGCTATTTGTTCTCCCAGCTATTTCAAGGCCCATATAAACTTAGATGATATTGCAATGCAATGGCTGAAGACAGTGTTTTGCAACCATTACTCAGAGAATTGGGTAACTTTTATGGATACTGAAGCCTGCTCCATTAAAAAGGCTTACCCATCTGGCCCTGAGAAATTCCTGGCTACAATAAGAGAGGTAATAGCTGAAAGTTTTGGTTCCATCTGAAAACTAATTTTTATTGTATCAAGAGATAGAAAACACTGTGGGATAATGTTACAGTATTTTCTAGACCATAATTCCAGGAAAGTACATATGTAACAAATGCTAAGTAGTGAGAAGGGGACTCCATCAGCAGATTAAATATATAATGGTTATTGAGAAAGATCAAAAGAAGCCCAGGGAATATATGACTGAATTTGATAGTAGGCAAAGACGGTCACTGAAACCAAAAGGCTCCCAGTTACAGACATTCAGTGCCCTTCTTGTGATGTGGACCACCTGACTCAGTCTGATGACCGTTACCGCTAGTTTTGAAGGGCTTTTTGCCCTGCTGACCCATGTGAGCATTTTCATTTTCCTGACCCGTTTACAGCAGCATGTAATAGCTAAATGTGCATCTTAAGAAGCTGCAGAGGGTTTTATGTTGTGGGGTCCTGGCTATAGCTCATAGCCTGGAGCACAGACGAGCAAGTAGTGAGGCAGTGCCATGTCAGATACAATGGGGTGGGCTATTTGTAGAAAACAACTGGTTTAGTTTCTTTCCATCAGTTGCTGAATGATCTGCTGAGAGATTTTGACTGCCAGAGATCTGCGTGTGTGAAATGACAATGACTGTTTTATGCAAATGGGTTTCATGCTCTGGATTGCCTATAAGCTATTCAGGGAAATTATTTCTCATTATTTGCTATTTCAGCTGAGTGACAGGCCTTGCAAGCCACAGGGCATTGAGTCTGATCCCTGAATGGCTACTTCCAGATTCACCTGGAGCACTCGAGATGGTCTTTCAGTAGGGCCGTACGCACATTCTCCACCCAAGCCCTCATGAAAACATGTTTCTCATGCTTTCCTCTTCTGTACTGCGTTCTTGCCGGTGGTTGTTTATTGCTTGCGAGGAGCGGGAGCGTTGCCTAATCGGTGGGCAGTCAGCTTGTCTTCAGACAGGGCGGTGGGAGTGCTCCTCGGCAGCGTTCCCTCGCCAGCCGGCGTTGAACCCGGGCCGGGGGGGGCGCTGCCGCCGGGCGCTGTCCGTGGTGCTGCCCGCGGCCCGGCAGCGACCGGCGCTGCGTTCTGGGGGCATCGTCTGTGGCAGTTGTAGCTCAGAATAGGAAATGATTAATATTTCATGATTATTTTTCTGTAAGGCATGATTCTTTGGAGAATGCATCAGTCTGACTTGCTTAGAGAATTATTAGAAAAAGATCCTGCCTTGCTTAGCTTCAAATCAAAATGTAGTCAGGCACTGCATGCTAATATGCTTATATTAAATGAGAGCTCTCTGGCTGTCTGACTAATGCTGCTGCCAATACGTCAGTACAAAAGTGAGGACTTAACTTTTAGAAACTTCTGTTTCATTCTCCAGTCTTACAAGTTAGCTGTCTTTCTCTCTCCCTTTGTGTTGCACACTTTTGATTTAGGTTTTACACAAAGAATAATGCAAAACTGTTCTACAAGATCACGAATGTTAACCAATAGCGTAAATTGCAGCATCTTCCATTCTGGTGAAAGTTGTTCTTTTCTCCTTATTTATTTTTCTCCTTTTCTTGAGTCGTGGCCAAACCTGCTTGAAGTATGACGGCTGCTCCTAAAGTAATGCCTCCTGTTTTATTTTGTTGGCCCATGGCATCAGAGGCAGATGTTGGTGGTATGGCAGTAGAGGTTGAACCTTCCCACCAGACTGCTGTTCCATTTTGTTGCCATGCAACAGATGGCAGCAGAGGGGCACTCTGACAAAATGGCATCTGACATGGGAGTGTGGATGAAGCAAAGGTGTGGGACTGAACTCCTTCATGCAGAAAAATTTGCACCTGTTGACATTCATCAATGCTTATGGAGACCAAACAGTGGATGTGAGCACAGTGAGGTGATGGGTGGTTGTTTCAGTAGTGATGCTGTCATAGCAGCTGTGAAGCAGTGGTCATCTCTGCTGGTGCAGATTTTTACAAGCGTGGCATGCAGGCTCTTGTTCATCACTGGCAAAAATGCATATCTAATGGTGGTAACTATGTTGAAAGTAGTGTTTTGTAGCTGAGAATTTGCTTTATCAAATAGTGTTATTGAGCTCTTTGTATCTTTGTAGTTTCCATAGAAATAAATAGGGGCCATTACTTTCAGAGCAACCTAACTATTTCAGGATGGTTTTTAAGAAAGACTGATGCCATATTGTAGCAGGATGCTGTTAAGTGCCATGAATCAGGATGAAAGAAAAAGTGGGACAGATTCCTGCTTAGGTGTATAGGTCCCATTCATTAATCTGAATTAAGTCAGACCAGAGGGAATGATACTAAAAGATGCTGTGTGTTCCCTCAGACTGTTATAATGGCTTAATCCTTGTGCAAACAGCAATACTGGAATATAAATTATTCACAGCAGATTCTTCTTGTCCTAATCAGAGTTTCATTCTGTAGACACAGTAGACAATATTACAAGAACATGATGAAGGTGAGTTAAGATTGCAGAGAAAACAGATGTTAGGAATTGTCATCACTAAGGTGGTCTGTGGTTAATTTTACTACCCGCACCCCTCATCTATGCACACAGTACAGTTGTTCTTAATCACATTCACGTCTACCAGCTCCATCTGTGCAATGAAGTGGATATACTTATTATAAGCAAGTAAAACAAGGACTTGTGGGTCTTTCTATCATGCTATTTTATAGTTAGAATTTGGCTCATATCACAGCTGTTCCAAGTTTTTAAGGGCTGTCTATAGTCTCCAAGTAAGGCAGAAAGGTATGTGTAGGAGTGCAAGATTCAAATGACACTTGGAAATAAGTTTTGGAGAGAAACGGTTTGCCATACTTGAAATTCTTTGAGACACAGGGTCATCTCAGAAATTTCATCTTCAGTATCCAAGGATTCAAAGACTTAAAATAATCCCTCTGAGGTGTGTGTATTTTTCTGTAGGTGTGGGTAAACACTATGTTATTCGATGATCAATCTTTTTTAGGCTAGTGCAGCTGGTATGTCAGGCAACACTTGCTCAGCATTATCAAAATGAATATTGCTTTACGAATTTGAGACTTACATCAGCACAACGCAAAGCATGAAATCAAAAGCTACTCTGTAGGTCACAGGAGTCTTCAGATAATAAGCAATATTACCATGGGAAGATACCACATTCATCAGTGAATTGTAGGTACTGTCCTGCTGAATTGTAGCTACTGTCCATTTCAATGATCAATGTGGCAATCACATTTGCATGCTTGTTTTATGAATTGAGTGCCTGAAAGGCATTGTCTGATTTTTTTTTCTTGGGATTCTTTCTCTTAAAGTGTCATTCTTGGCAAGAGCAGCGACTGAACTTCCTTTTAATGATTGCAATAGGGAGGATTTGTTTTGTTTTGTTCTGTCTGATGCCACTGGCGTGGAAAAGCCTCTGCACTTCTTTTTGGTTTCCAAGTTAACGCCATGTCGATGCTGCTGCCTGTCAGTACTGTCTCTGAGCCATGGCAGTCTAAGCAGCTGTGAAAAATAACAACATAAACTTAGAATTAAGAATTTTCAATAGTGATTGAAAATCTTGGCTAAAGGCTCTCACTCACCAAACCCTGACTTCTCAAAGCACTTAAGCATGTGTATTTGATTTTGATTAAGACCAAATGAGTTTGGTCTTAATACATTCAAAGCTTGTACTGTCAGTTCTCCCATTTTACTGCTTTTTTAAAGCAAATGGTTATAATTAGATATGCATTTGATGGATAAAAATCAGGGAACATAACTGCAGTTGCGTGCTTGGGTTTAATCTTAGAGCAGGTTCTTTAATCTTAGAGCAAGTTCTTTCTTTCTGCTTCCTCACAGGTTAATTGTGCTGCGATTTGCTCTGTTATGTTTCTCACTTCAACTTATTTTTCCTAAGATTTCTCCTATATTGTAAGCCTCATTTCATATATTTAATAGTACTGTTCATCAGCCTAACTACCCTTTGGTCCCACCCCTTTGGCACAGTCTCTGAAAGTGAGACTCAAGATTCCTGCCTCAGCCCCTGGACCATCTGCTTTTTCCAGTTCAGAGATTCTGGACGTGGTCTCCAGAGGAGCATACATCTTCTCAGCTGCTCTGGCTGGTGTACTGCAGCTGCATCATGGAGAACTGAACTGTTTCTTTCTCTTCCCAGTCTCTACCATGTCTCCTCATGTTACAGTTCTTCCTTCACATTTCTTCCTATCTTGTACAAAATATCTCTGTTCTACAAATAATAATGATAGTAATAATAAAAATAATACCAGGAACTGATGTCCTTCACCGTGCCTCGCAATGAGAAAGGAAATCCTTCCAAAAGAGCTCAGGGAGGATTGCTTCCAGGCAGGGCTGCATCTGTACCCACCAACTGCTGCTGCTTCCTCACAGAACAGAGGCTGGGGGAATGAGAAAAGCATAAACCTTGGTGAAAATGGTAAAAACCAGCTGGTGGAGGCTTATGCAAATAGTCAGTGAGCTGGGACAGTTTCTGCAGCCTTAGTCTGAGAGGGAAGTGACTTTCTGTTTAAAAGCAAGTATCGCCAGCCCAGAAGTGTTGGTTTTTTGGTTTGCTGTTATAGTTGTTTTTTAATAGGTAACATCCTGAAGCAGTTATGTAAAACAACTCTTCAATATTTTATCTGCAGCAGATGATGAAAGCCTCCCTGCATAGACAATAATCCATTTAGTTCATCAGACAAGACCTCCAGTGCCAGATGTGGTATCTGGCCTTTTGATTCAGCTTTGAGATAGACTAGTAGAAAACCACAGGCAGCCAAACAACTCCCTGTTGACTGGATATCTACGCAGGAGCACACGCAAGACATGCTCTAGGTAAGGCTGACAGTAATTTATTGCAGTGCTTGGTGACCTGATTCTAAATAACTGCAATGAATTGCTTTTGCCTTGAATTACGAACTATTTATTTTGGGCAAACCAGGCCACTTCCATGGGATCCAGCATCATGCTGAGTGCAGTAGATACAGATGACAGGATGCCCGTCCTTTTCTGGGAGGTGGCTGCTGAGTCCCTGGGGGATGCAGTTCATGTCTGTGAGCAGCTCTGGGCTCTGGAATTCTTTGTGTATGCAGACCTGCTGCTGGTGGGATGGCCCTGGGTGCTGGCTGCAGGACTGCTCCAAAATCAAGAGCTGCAAGTCGGGCGGAAAGATATCATGCTGACCCAGACCTTTCCCCAATGCATTGCCTTGTACTGAAGACATCATCAGTGAAAACTGAGTTGGTTTCAGGAAAAGGCGAGCTAGGTAATTTCCTAAGGTGGTGAAATAGAAGTGGTAGAAAAATTACAGCATTAGCTGAAGAAAGTGAAAGGGCCTGGCTCCCGTGTGCACCTCCAACTCTGTCTCTACATGATGTCCCTGCACCCAGGAAGCCTGCTTAGTCTTGAAGCTGCGGGATGTGGAATGAGGATGGCACTGGGAAAGCTACTGCCAGCATCATGTAATTCAATGTTGCTACCATCAGGTAAAGGCAAAATAATATTACCTGAGTTGTTACGATGCTCATTGATGCCTGTGGCAGCACAAGTCAGTTTTCCCTACTCAGTTGAAAAGCCCTTTGTGAATGTGAGGGCTTTTGCAGTGTGAAAGTCTCAGCCAGAGACTGCAAATGGAAGCCAATAAATCAGCCCTGTCCTGCTGGAACAGTGCATTTCCTGAGCCCTTTTGGATGGCCAAACAGGAGTACACAGCGTGTCTAGGGTTCATGCTTGATTTTAAATGTATCCAGGAGAAAATTTCCAGAGTAAGGATGCTGCAGATGTGGGGTGAGATACAATAACGTGTCTGTGTAATTTCACATTTGAATCCTACTGAATCTGAATTAGTAGCCCAGCATTGAAGCAGCCGTTTTCATGACGAACCTTCTGTCACCTGCAGGGATCCCTGGATGCGAATGGTTTGTTGTGAGTACATTTCATTCAATTGGAAAAACAGCTTAGGTTTAAGATTTTATAAAAGAAGCTGTGCTAATCTCTGATAATACAGAAATCTGTGCTGTGCATCTTCCCTTCTATATGTGTCCATTTTTGTTTACACAACTCTTCCATTCTGGGGTGAGAAAAATTGTCTTCCATCACACAGTCCTATCTTGGGCTTAGTCCAGGAGCGTCCAGCTACACCTGTAGCCATGAGCTGTTTGCACTCGTGTTCAGCTGAGATGGTGGATGGGCTGCTTTCTCACTGGGCATTGTCCCTTCCTGAAATTATTTGTTGTGGTAGCCTTTTTCTACCTGAATTATAGCAAATGCTGAGATGAGCAGACACCAGTGTTGGGGAAGCATGGCAGTTCCACTGCTGCTCTTCAAGGCCTTGCAAGGAAAACCCGCTCCATGTTCTGCCCTTCCTGGGGTTCTCTGTGCCCCTGGCAAGCACAGGAAGGTGAACACAGGTCATTTGCTCAGGACAGAGCTTTCCCAGTCCAGTGCTGGTGTCCCAGCCTAGGAGCAGGCAGTGGCGTGAGGCCTGGCAGAAGAGCAAGGCAGCAGCCTGGGCCTGGGAGGGCACGCTGCTCCGTGGGCACTTACCAGTCAGGTGTGGCACACAGACAGTGCTTGCCCTAGGGGAAAATAGCAGCGTTTTCTCCTAATTATATGGATTTTGCATGCCAGTCAAGGCTCTGATAGCTGAGAGAGAGATGCAAGATCGCTATCTAAAACAGGGCAGAGGTCCAAGGCAAATGTTCTTCCCAGCTTGCAGAGCTGTTATGAGCTGTCGTTCAGTTCCCAGCCTGCCTGGGGAGCTGGTGGCACTGCTTGCGTTTTGTCTTCTGCTGGAGAAGAGCAGCCTGCAGCACTTTTCCCCAACCCAAGGACTGAAGGATAACAAAAAGCATTTACTGAATGTTAACAGAGCACTTAATTGGGACGGGGGGAGTCCCAGAAAATGTATTTCTGGTTTACTGCCAAGGATGAATGCTCTATTTTCCCTTTTTTTTTTTTTTTTAATTTTATACGTATTGTTTCTGAGGCATTGTGAGGTGCTTTGTGCCCATGGCTCCAGCTGTACCCACCGTGGGGGCCCATCCCGCGCTGTGGGGAGCAGCAGCTTGCCCACATGCCCTTTGCCCGTGGTACTTTCTGTCTGCTCCTCTTGCTGCTCAGAACGCGCTTCCTGCGCATCTGGTGATGGCATCAAACCCTCACAGACCAGGGAACGTCTGCAAGGTGACAAATTTGCTGTGCTGGCATTCCAGCTGTGAGGACACGCCTGCCAACCCTAACCCCGCTCTCCTGGCTTTATGTCCTGAAATGCAAAGTCAGTATGGTTCAACCCCAGAATGTAAGCCCTCAGCTTTGATGCTGATGTAGCAGATGTTACTGGCATATGAGACAACATGAATTTGTGTTCCCTTTTTGATGCTATCACTCGGGTTTATTTTGAATTAACCCTTAAGTTCACACACACATAGATGGACATGACATGACACGTTTCTGCCTTATCCACGTGAGCTGTTGGTGTTTTCAGATCAAACTGTTTGCCCTCTCCTTGGTAAAAGTTCTCTTTGGGGAGAAATCCTACACCATTGGCTCTGTGCTGTGCTTTGCAGTCAGTCTCTTTTTTTTCTATTTTTGTCACATTCATGACCAAATGCTATATTTGGGTTTGACCCAGCAATATATATAAATTACTGTAGCAGTAGAGCTGGAACCTACGTAGGCACACACTAAGCAAAGGACAAACCTGTGACCACAAGAAATGCTGTAATGGCACCGGTGAAGCTAATGATGCTAGCAAAGGCAATGCAAGAGAAAATGGTGATAACTTTTTATGACAAGGAAACAGAGCATGGCTTATTGCTCTCATAGCTTCAGCAAATAGATTCTCGCATCCTGTGTTGCCAAAGTGTCTGTTGTCCTAATGGCTTGGGGATGGAAAGATGTTTGCCTCCATTAAGTGTGCAGGTGGTGTGTGACTTTGTGCTTTGAGAATGGTTGGAGTCTCACAACATGGGTGAGAAAAGGAGGGTTAATAGGTGGCAACTTTGCTACTCTTGTTTCTATCTGGCATTGTCAGACAGGTGAGCAGGTAACAAAGCAGAGCTTTTCTGCCAGTGACAGGGAGATCCAAAATCACTGAACTTCTCCATGTTTGTGACTGATTAATGCAAGAATTAATGAGGCTTTCATGTAATTAAAGATTGTGAAGATTCTATAGAATTGTGAAGATTGTAAAGATGTGAAGATTCTATAGAGCAGAATTGCTGAAATTATTTAGCAAAGGACTAAATAACATAACTAATCCGTATGCACAGCTGTGAAATCATTTCTATCCATTTATTTAAAATGAGAAGTCACAAAATGAGGTGAGCATACTGCTGTGGTGTGGTAGCTTTGCTCACTCCTGCATATGGCCTTTGTGTTCCCTCAGGGCAGCCCCACCAAAGGCCGGACCTGGCCAACACGCTGAGGACATGCCGGTCTCCCCACGGCAGTAACTCCCCACGAGCTGGCTCAGGTCTGTCCCTGGGCCCAGGATCTCTGCTCCTGGTGCTGCTGGCTCAGCCGCTTGGCTGCATGGCCAGGAGCTGTGCTGCCTTCTCGTCCCTCTCCCAGCATCACTGTGTGGGCCCCGCTGCTTTGTGCTCCCATCCCCTGGTTCCAGGCCAGCCTTGCCTACAAGGGTTATGCCCCATCTGGAACACTATAAATGAAACCCACTGTTTATTTACAAATTAAGAGGTCTGACCAGCTTCTCCTGTCTCCTCCCCACCTGTGCTGATGGTACAGAACACACGCACAGCTCTTTCTCTCCATTTACTTTTTGTTTTGGAGCAAGAGTCAGTGCTGGGCGCCTCTGGGACATCCTGAGCCATGCCAGGAGCCAGCAGTGGGTCCCTCACAGACAGATCCAGCCATAAGCAATCACCATTTCTGTTGGCTCAGTGCTGGGAAGGGCAGTGGCCGGGTGGAGCGCAGGCATTGTGCTGCGTGCCCTGGGGCCGGGCTGTGCACAGCCCACGGTGACGCATTGCCAGGGCAGCACTGAGCCCCCCGAGCACCTGCTCGCAGGTGTCAAGGAAAGCAGGGCCTGGTCCTCGCTAATTAAAACTCTTCTCCCAGTGCTCCTTGGCAAGGTGCAAAGAAAACCTCTTTTCATCCTCAGTGACTAAAAATAAATCCTATTTTCGGTTTAAGAAGGAGCCGCATGACTAAAACGAGCTGTTTGGTTTCATTCATGTTTGCTGTCTATTAATCTGTTCCCTTCACCCTCAGCAGGGTATGACTCAGATTTTCTCATTGTCTTCCTCCCTAACTATGTGTGTTTTGACTTTAAATCCTGCCGGCTGACGCACGCAGCGCTGACACCACGGCAGCTCCATCCCGCTGGCTCCCAGCAGACTCTCCATCCTCACGGCTGCTGAACGTAACACCCCGCTTGCTCTGCCAGGCAGATACTGGTATTTTTACAGCGAATGTTGGTAAGCAGATGTCGTGGTCTGCTGAAGATCCTTGAAACTCCACGGGAGGAAATGTGTGAGTATGTGTGTGGGGGAGGCCCACAGATAAAAATACTGCGGTGGCTATGGAAGAAGACACACATTCCTCAATCTGTTGGTGGTCTGCTATTCTCGTTCATGGTAATCAAAGTGGAGGCTGCACTGGAACAAGTACAGCAGTGAGTTCTTTCCCTGTTGATCCACCTGCTGCTTTCCACTCTCCTCCAGCCTCCTCCTTGCCTCCTGTCCCACCAGCAGCAATGGCCCCAGCACCCGCAGGGTGGGACCGGGGTGTGCGGCTTCCCAGCTGCCCCCACCTTCCTTACAGCCCTCCCTCTTCCTTCCCCTTACAGCTTGGGTAATGAAATGTGAACCATTTAGTGTGTACTACATTTAGGGAGGCCTGAAGTATTTGCATACAGATATGCTTGATTTCCCAAGCATGCACAGTGAGCACAAAATAACAAGTCTAACGTTGGCGTGGGGGTGGGGGGCGCATATTTTAAAATTAAAATCATTTAAAAGAACGTCGGTCTGTGATGACGGATGAACTTTTTTTTCTGACGGAAGAAAACCTCCCCCTTCTCATTACATGCAGAACAAATGCAGATATTCAAGTCAGATAAGGAATGAATTCTAACTATGACAACAGCCCTTGTTTTGTAAGAAATGTCATGTAAATGAATTGTAAATTATTTTTAGTTGCCACTGGAAATGGAGGAAGGGAGAAAAATCAATATTGACACAACCCCACGTTATTTTTAAGCAGTACTGATCTTCTGGTGGCACCAATTAGACGAGCAGAGAGCTAGAGCTGAAGCGAGCGGTGCGAACTGGTCTGGGTTTTTGAAAGCAGAGGCACGGCGGCCCAACAACATCACTTCTGCGTGGCTGTAGCCAGCCAGATCGCTGCTCCGTCCTCGCGTGGGCCAGGTGAGGTCTCAGGGTCCCTGAACAGGGGTGGCAGCGGGGTCCTTGTCACCACCCCAGTGCTGGGGCTGTGCTGGGTGCTGGCCCCGAGCACAAGGACACCGGGGTCACCTCACCCCATCACATCCCATGAGTGTTCCTGGCGCTGCTCCTCCAAGTCTGGCTTTTCTTTCTGCATTGGCTTCATTGGTGATGGAGATGGGTATGGCTGACTGGGGGGCTGGAGCCCCTGTGCCTCTATTTGCTGCAGCAGAGCTCCCTCCTGCCCCAGTGCCTTGTTTCTTGCATAAAATGAAACAAAATCTCTCTGAAGCTTGACTTTTATTCTTAGGGTAACATGCAAGACTCTGGTTTGATTAACTTCTAGATGATGCACAGCTGTGTAAGGTAGAGCACACGCCAGGGCAAGCCATTCAGAGCCAATGCCACATTTATTACTGTTCTGTTCCCTGCAAACATGCGAGGATGCGATATGGTCTGAGTGTATTCAGGAAAAAAAAGAAAAAGATTTCCACACTCCTATGGTTTAGCAGTTGCTACTGAGCTAGTCCTAATGCAATTACCTAAATTTCAGAGATGCTGTGATGTGATCTTACTCTTGCATAAAATGCCATGGAACTTCTAATGACAGCACAGATCAAATTTTGTTTCATGACTCATTCAGAGGAAAAGAATGCAATATGAAAAAAAGATAAAGAAAGAAAGACAGAAAAAAAGAAGGTATGTTTATTAAGGCCCTCCTTACAGGCCTGTGTGGGTACAATGCTCAGCACGAAGTCCATGCAAAGCTCAGATTTTGACATGGAGTGAAATTGACAGCCCGGTGGTGGATACCCTTCTGCACATTCTCTCCGCTGAAACCAAAATAGCCGTGGCAGAGCTAAGCCAAGCGTCTGCCTGACTTCACACACTGCAAATCTCAAGTGAGCGGTTAAGGACCAGAGGAAGGAATCGTGCTGATGTGCCAATTAATCTGCGTTGTCTGAAACGCGCTGGTGCTGAGATCGGGGAGGGGTGGAGGGGGCAGCCGGATGATTTCATGCAAAAGAATTTGCTAGATAGTTGTTGGGCTTTTGGGAGTAGAATGCATAAAAAGGAGTCTGTTGGAAGCACACGCAGAGGTACAACAGAATTATTGAAATTCTGAACTGAGCATTTTTCGTTCTCTTTACGATGACTGTTTCCTCAGCAGACCAAGGAGCGTTGGCGAGAGCCACGTCCACCAATGGACACGTGGTGCTCAGCAGTGCCGCTCCCAGCTGCCCAGGGCACATCATGGGCTCAGCACAGGGAGAAATGGGTCCTGTTGTTCCCTGGTGACTCCCTGTGAGCTGAGGCTGAGGCTGCCTGCTCTCCAGCTCAGCCGCAGCACATTCAGCCAGGGTCATCCTGTTGTCTCTGTGCACGGCTGCCATTGCCTATACCTTGCTGTTCTTATGTCAATTTAATTTTTGTAACATTTACTGTTTTGGAAGGTGCCTTCATCTTAGGGTTAGTGTGTTGTTTTTTTTTTT
>WBMW01004503.1:259626-304506 GCA_013396635.1 Penelope pileata | reverse complement strand
GCACCCCCCCTGTCCCTGGGTGCCATGCTGTGTCCCTGCGCTGTCACATAGCCCTGTCACAGTGCGATGGCTTTTAAAAACATCCCCCAGGGCAGCTGTGAAAAGGCCACACCTGCGGTGGCACACACACACACACCAACCTTTGCACTGGGCTGCCCTGCACGCGGGGTGGTTCATACCCACACTCACCAATTATTCTCCCCCACCTTTTTTTCACTTTTTCATTTTTTTTCGTTTTCCTTTAATTTTTCACATTTNGAAAAGAAAAAAAAAAAAGGCATGAAGTTGAACGTGAGTGATGGCAGAAAGTTGATGGGGTTGTAGCTAATGCTTGCAGTGATGAATGCGTAGATCCTATAGACCTACAGATCTGTTTATTATGTATTACCGAATTCTTTCCCGGCTGAAGCTGCAAAGCAAAACGTCTCTGTCTGTGATTGCGCTCAGTCGCGGCGGCTGCGCTTGGCCGTGCCGAAATGCAGCAGCGTGGTCACCTCGCGGCAGGGCCCAGCTGCTCGCACCCCGAGCGCTCCCGGTCAGACAGCTGCCTGCGGCTCTTTTTTTGTCATTCCCCTCCTTCTCACCCATTTTTCACCTTGTGCTTGCTTTGAGTCCCTTGCGCAGGATAAAGGCTTAGATAGGCTTTAAAAAAGAACTTTACTGCAGTTGTGCTATTTATTGCCCAAGTAAATGGGAGGCAGAGTGCAGGATGTATTTCTTTATTTTCCTCATGGAAAACTGCAGTTGGATTCTCTCTCAGAGTCTCAGGGACTCATCCTTAGGAAAGCTTTTGAGTTTTCATAGCAAATTTTCACTGGAAACATTACAGCCACATCAGAGAGGTCTGCCGAGAGAGAGAGAGAGAAAATTACTGCTACCATGGAAACATCCCCGAAAAGCAGAGTTATTGTTTTGTCGCTTTTCCAGGGAACTTCTGTCAGCCCGCATTGCCTTTGTACGTGCTAAATTCTGAAGCCAATCCTCTCATTTTGTAAAGACAAACTTGCATGTTTGTTGGACAAAAAACGATTTTACTGTTTGTTGGGCTCTAATGGAGAAGGAAAAATGCACTCCCCTTCTAAGGCTAGCTTGACAATGATGCATCTGTAGACAAAACAACCATTTTAGCATATTGTCCGTCGAGAGTCACAGGAGAGAATGTTTCACTCTGGATCCTAAAGGTAGTCTAAAGCGTCCTTTGTTTTCTTAAAAAAAATATATATATATTGAGATTACAGTCTGAAAGACTGGGGAGGAGTCTCCTTACCCCGAACAATGCAGTATATTTAATGACAAGATTTTATGACCTGAACTCAAAGCTTTTAAAATGAATAATTTCCAACTCCATTTAACAAAGACTTTTGAGTACTGTCTGCCAATAAATTAGAACTGAAAGTTGATCTAGAGATAAATATCCTCCGAATATCTAGAAAGGTACAAATATTCTGTTGTTCCTGCAAAGGCAATATTTCATTGAGCAATATCCTTATGGAGCAGTAAACGAAACTTCCTTGGGCTGCGTGCTCTTTGATTCCAATTGGATGCTGCTGAATCTTTCAAAGGATGGAGCGATACGTAATTGTGTGCAGTAAAGGAGGTGTTGTTCCTGGGCTCTGTTAGTGGGATGTGCCTGGCAGATAATTACGGACCAACTCTCCCTTCCTCCATGCCCCAAAAAGAACAGAGCCCTGAGATCTATCCGTTTATATTTAGGATAGTGCCTTTTCTATGACAGAAAGTGATGTGTTGGCTTTGGTTTAGAGCAAACACAGACCTAGAGGGTGCAGCCTTCCACTCAGCCATTCTGAATTAATCCTATATGAAATCAATTCTCAAATGCATACAGACTCAAGTAGTCATAAATGTTTGGGGAAATTGCATGCTCTTACGGCTGTTAGCTTGCTCAGGCATATGGAGGAAAAAAGCAGCTCTCCACTGATACTGTTTTAATTATTTAGTTAAGTCACATTATGTTAGGAACAAAAACAGTGGAAAAATCTACAGGCGAGCTGAAATGAGCGTATTTGTGCTCACTTTCTACTTGGAGCAGTGGGTAAGCAGCAGTACACATAGCTCTACCAGTCTGTCACGAATCACCAAGTTCTTGCCAGGATGGCTTTACCAACAAAAAACAAGAGAGTCAATTAAGCCAAGTGGTTTCTATCTTTACCATTTATTTCTCATTATTGTGCTTAGTTTGTTAATGTAACAGGATCAGAAAAGAGTATAATCTGTCTCACGGTGTACGAGCATCTCCTGGGAAATAAGTGGCTGCAATTTTTCACTTTGCAGAGCAGAGGGTGCTCACCTCCCTGCAGGGCTGGGCTTGTGCAGCTGTATCCTCATATGCAGCAACGCTGTAATTTTGTTAATTTACTCTGATGCATATTTTCCCCACTTATGTTCTTTTAAACAGTTTATTATTGGCTGGCATAAACCGGACATGCTGATTAAACATGGGTTTCTATTGATATTTCTAACTGAATTTAGCCTGTTTATGCCAATTGCAAGCTTCTGCTTGTCCTGAGACCTGATTCAATTAATGGATGAATGAATGGAACACCACTCAGAACCTGCTTACTTGAACCAATTTCCAAAACTGGATTGGAAAATTTCAGTAAAATTACATTGTACTTGTAGGATAAATTATAGCCTGTCCTTCATATAGGGGATTATTGTTCATGTATCACTCAGAGAGCCCGTTAACTAAAATTCAACTGCAATACAAATAATAATTTTTATGAAATAGCACAAGAGGAAGTAATAACACTAACAGTAATGACAGAAATAAACCTGCAAGTCATTTTGTATGCCATGTTCTCCATTTCATTGCATTAATTTCATTGCAGTATAGCACCATTAAGAGGTATTACCCGGTCAGGAAATTAGCTGCCCTATGGAACAATATCACAAAATAATACTGTATGCAGTCTTAATATTAATATCTGGAGCTGCATTTAAATATGGACATATCAGCTTTACTATTTCAAGCCTTAATTTAGTAATCAAAATTACATCTAGAATCCTCTATGAACATTGCTTGAGCTATATAGGATTTTTGTTTTATATTTCAGTGTTGCCACTGCAAAAACTGTTGTTCATAAAGAAAATTACACATTAATACATTTCTAGCATTGCAAACCAAGTTTCCAGTAGGCTGAGAAATCATAGATAAGATTCAGAAAATCTTAAAACAAATTTCCATCAAAATGTGCTTTCTGTATGAGTTCTATTAATGCTTCATAGAGAATAAAAACGTACAGTACTGATATTCTTCATAACGATCTGCTTCAGTTTAAAACAGCAGTCTCTATTTTGCTTCTCAGTTTCCTAAGTTTGTCTCCATATGTTAACCATCTATTTTTTTCTTCTCCTTTATTTCAAGGAAATATTCTGAAATGGCAGAAACTAAAGCCATCCAGCTTGGAGCAGCCTTTGCTGTCACCTTTTTCTTTGTCCTAATCTGTTCGGCTGATGCAGCTTCATTCCAGCAGTATCAGCTGCTTCAGAAAGACCCAGACTATGTCATGAAAAACTTACAGAGGCTCCCAAACCCTGACATGATCAAAGCTTTGGAATACATAGAAGATCTTCGCAAGCAAACTAACAAGGGAGAAAGCATCCCTGATTACAACTCTTATCAAAGTGTCCCATATCTCCTGCAACAGAAAGAAAGCAAAGATCAGGTTCACCTACCAGAAAATGTAAGGGATTCTTTGACTGAAGATGAGTCTCAATGGGTTAAGGTTATGTTGGAAGCCTTGCGACAAGCCGAGAAGGAGCCAAAAGCTGTCACAAAGGAGAACAAACCTTATGGTCTGAGTTCAGATAATAGCTTTCCAGCTGGAGTAACTGATGATTACGAGGCTTACAAGTGGCCTGAGAGGTGGCAAAAATATCTCAAAATGCCTCTTGGCCGCTATGAAGACAGTTCAAGAGACAGTCCTTTCAAGCGTACTAACGAAATAGTGGAAGAGCAATACACACCCCAAAGTCTTGCTACACTGGAGTCGGTGTTTCAGGAGCTGGGGAAGATGGCAGGACCTAGTAACCACAAGAAAGAGAGACTGGATGAGGACCAGAAATTGTATGCAGATGATGAAGATGATGTGTATAAAGTGAATAACATTGCCTATGAAGATGTGGTTGGAGGAGAAGATTGGAATCCCATAGAGGAAAAAGTGGAAAGCCAAACCCAGGAAGAGATAAAAGATAGCAAAGAGGAAATCGACAAACATGAAGAGGAGATTGATGATGAAATTAAGAGATCAGGGAAACTCAGCTTCCTTGAGGATGAAATGAGAAGAGAGAATAAAGATCAAATGTCAGAGGACGTTTCAAAGCTAATGAATTATTACCTGAAGAGGCTGATGGGCAGTGCTGGAAGCAGGAAACTAAGGACTGGAGGAGAGCTTGAGGAGAAAAGAGCGGCCACATTTTTGGATAAGCAACTTGATCCTCAGTCTATAGCTCAGTTAATAGAAATCTCAAGGAGTTTACAAATTCCTCCAGAGGATTTAATAGACATGTTGAAAGCTGGGGAAAGAAAGCAGCTTCAGAGCGAAAGGTTGGAAGCTGAGCAGGAAGCAGAATTCCCAGAAGACCTTGACGAGATCACTGAAACGAATCTAGGACAGAGCGACGTATTTAAAAACGACGTAAACTCCAAAAACGGGTACCTGAAGCAGCCTCTTAATGCAATTCCAGAAAACCTACCTGAAGACCTCAATATTGAAGACATTATCAGTCTTCTGGGAACTGACAATTTAGGTAATCAGAATCCCTCCTACTTACTAAATCGTCTGAATCAAGAAAATGATTTGCCAAGGCTGCCTTACATTCCCAGAAGACTGAAAGGACGCCCGTTTCCTAAAGCTGCGTGGATTAACGATTTGGAAAGGCGACAAATGGAGTATGAGAAACTGAATGAGAAGGATGAAGAGCTGGCTGATTACTTGGCAAAGATGTTGGCAAAATATCCCGAAGTCATCAATACGAACCAGATGAAACGAGTTTCCGTGCCAGCTTCTGAGAGCGACTTGCAGGAAGAGGAGCGGCTGGAGCAGGCCATCAGAGAGCACCTGAGCCAGCTGGGGCCTCAGGAGGCTGCGAGGCTGGCTTCGCTCAGCAAAAGGCTTTCCGTGACCGGGGACACCGACGACACGCAAAACAGGCCGTATCTGGACGAGGATATGCTAGCAAAGGTGCTAGAGTATCTAAACCAAGAGAAATCAGAGCTTGAAAGAGATCACATTACTAAACGGGCAATGGAAAATATGTAATTGTTCTCCAAATATGATTTCTCTCCAATGTGTTGACTTCTATCCCAATTCAGTTGTGATTTACTCCTGCTCTCCCACTAAACAACTTCTGGTAGACTGCTTACCATTGAACAGTCTGCATATCTTTCTCAGAGCTGTTATCTCGTTTATTGATATACTTATGTATGTTATAAATTATGGGGCAAACGACAAATTGCTTCAAGTGTTTTAAGAAACAATTTAATGAAATCAAGTAAAACGATAGTATGTAAACAAATGACCTTTGCATTGTTAATAAAACATGATAAACGAAGAGTGACAATTATCATTTGAAATTTTTAAGATTAATTGGATTATTTTGTTACTGTCTGTAGTGTTTTTTGTGGAGTATCGAATAAAAAAATAAAGCATTATATATATAGTTTTATTTACAAGGCTTTTTCTATTCAGTGTTTTATTGTTGATGAATAAATTATTTCTGGACAATAGACTGTGTTTCTTTCTGGAAGTTGATAAAGTCATAGTAATTAGAAACTGAAACGTATTTTTACTTACACAGATTTTTTCAGAGGTCTAATATTTTATTGTGAGTTTGGTGGCATAATTCTAGTTTTCTGGGTTGTAACACCACTGACTGGCATTATCTGCGAGGGTATTGAGTACCTGAAGATCAACTAGGGCAGTAACTGCATTATACTGGCTGGAAATTGAGCCCCAAATAACCAATAATTTTGTATCTCTTGGCAGTGGGGGGAAGATAAATGATCTAATGATCTTCCTAACTAAGACAGACTCTATGGTGAAGCTCTAAAAAATGCAAAACTGGACCTTCATATCAGAATTTCTGCAAAAGAGGATTTCTGCAGACGGGTTCCTTGCCGCCATTCACAATAGCTGCCATGCAGAAAGAAACAAGCCTCAAGGCAAGGCGAGCAGAGAACTAGCACTGTTGGTAACATCACTTTCTTGTCTAAGAAAATACTTCTCCCATTTCATGAAATGGCTGTTAATGGTACCCAGAAGCATACAAAGAGCCTTTATCATTCGCTACATCACCTGGTATCCTGGACACGTGAAAGGTCTCTCGAGCTCCTGTCAAGAACCGTAGCAGATGTTCTGGAAAAGCTACGGCTCTTTTCCAAAACTAAACGTGCTTGTGTAACTCTGTGAGTCATACATGTTTTTCACCAGGACAGCTCAGGCATAAGCATTTCCAGGATTACAGCTTAAAAGTAGTTCTCCCTGTGGTATTCTTCAGCATCTCATCTCTGCTAAGTGGGGTGGGGATGATTTTTGGCGAGGTAATGTCTAATGAAGCAACGTACAAAGGCTGCAGAAATAAGACTTCATTTCCAGTGTCATGGTTACCCAGAGCAATTGCAGATGATAGTTCAGCCCGAGCTTTTGCTTCAGGCCACATTAAAATTCTCCATTTCTCTGTTACATGGATGATTCCACACATTAAGCAGAGATCTGGAAAGATTACCAGAGTTAATTTTGCTTCTGCACTCTAAGGAAGGACAAACCCGTTGACATTCCAGTAACACTTGCATGTGACACTGGTAATGCTGCCATTCTCCTTGATCCCAGCACACTCTACTTTGCCATATTCTGCCTTCTTCATTGCATGTGGGAGCCCTGTAGCCCCTATGCAAAGGGAGCTATGACAGATTTCCTCCAACCTGCTCCCTCTTTGGGTTTTCCTCTTGATTGCAATCTTCTAAGCCCCGAGGCCAGCTCTACGAGCTGCTGGATGTCTAAGGGACCTGGTCTGAAGCAGCACTCCTGCCCGCTCCCACAGCCAGCTGAGCCAGCAGGCTCTGGCATGAGGGGGTGAGAAAGGGCAGGCTGTTCACTGCAGCTGTCTGTGGAAGTAAACAGCTGCAGAAAAAAGAAGCTTCAGCATAAGTAACTGCACCGGTTTTTAAGAACCTCTCACGGGGTGTGCAAGCCATTAAAGGCTTCGTTGTTTGTGGCGTGTCTTCATAAAAAGGAAAGGGTTGTTAAGCTCCAAATGACAGAGTTGCATGTTGTGCAATAGAACTACATGGAGATTTCAAGCTGTTCAAGCTAAAAAGCAACATTAATATCCTTTCTTTTTCTGGATAAAGGAAATAGATAGCTAATCTCCTTGTGAAGTACTTTGTTTCTAACAAACGAATCTCCAACTTCTTTTTCAAATGAAATGAGAGGTTATTACACGGGCAGCACTCTCTTGGTAGCTATAGCTGTCTCTTCATACGTAACCAAAGCTCCTGCTTTAGTGCACCTGACTGCAGGACAGCTGAGAGCCGCTCTGCTCTGCCCGTGCAGGGCAGTGCTGCAGTGCTTTGCTGTTCCCAAGCCCATGGCCACTGGCACTTGGATTCCTGTGCTTTGTGCTTTCCTTGTGAGAGCAGGGGGACAAAGTCATATTGTTAGTAATGAGTATGTGATCCGCAGCACACACACTACCAAACTTAATGTTTTAGTAATGTGCAAAATAAAATGACCACCCTACAAGGCAAAGCAAGAAGTAGAGTTTTAACTCCTCTTTTGTGCTACAGTCTCACGGTATCCTGGACGCAGCTGGTCTGCGTGGTCTGTTTATCAGTGGCTTTCATATAGCACAGAAAAATCTTTCTGTTCACACCTTACTCCTAAAGGCTGCAGCAAGCTTCACAGTTTTCCCATAGTTCAACAAGCTGATTGAACAGGAATTTTGCATTTGGTCTGAACCTAACAATCTGCCAAACACCATTTCACAGACAGGAGGGGGTTCTTCTTTGTACATACACCAGAAATCACTGTATCAATATCCAGGAGAGTTAATACCTTTTTGGGTTTTTCTCCACCGCTTCACATGCTGCCTCAAGTGCTCTGTTTACATCTGCATCCTGATGGCTCCATTATTTTGTCAGCTGGGACTGTGAAATGAGAACATTTGCTGATTCAAAAATTAATGCAACCACATTACCTCGTTTGAAGAAATGAGATTGTTGCAACTACTTTTTTTTTTAAAAGAGTATTTCCACATAGCAGTGAAAGGGGTTTGACTCACGTACGATGTGACAGGCACTCGTACTTCCCAAAGCACTTGACAAGATCACTTGTTTTGCAGGCAAAGTAACAGGAGGCATCTATGGCTTTCTGAACCTGCCAGTGGTTGAGCCACAGCTGGAAGGCAGACATCCTGAGCAACGCTTCGATTCGTAGCTTTATTCTGCCATTTTTGCTGTTCCTAGTTAAGAAGAAGCCTAACGCCTCAAACCCTGCCCCTTCAGGGTAACCCTGCCCAGCCCAAATGTTACATTGCGGAGAGCAGACATGGTGAGCGCCATGTGGGAGCTGCATCCCCTGGAGCATCCCATGCTGTACAACACCCATCTGTGGCGATTTCCTACATGATGTACAAATCCATGCAGACACAGCCGGGTGCCACTGTACTTTGCATTTGTTTGGCTCCCCAAGTGCCTCCGGGAGGTCTCTCCAAGCTGCAAGAACTCAGTCTAGCAGCAGCAGGAAGGTGCAGAGCCTCCAGCACATCAAGTGGAAAGGAGAAGCCCTGAATCAGAGCTGATTATCTGAAGAGAACAACTTTTGGATCATTCAAAAACATTTGAAAGCATTAATAATTCATTTGAGATGTTGCACAGCTCTAAATGTGACTGATTAAATGCACTTGACGTTTCTCTTGAGAGAGGCTGTTATTCCAGGAAACCGCTTGCTATCTGCAAATGTGTTCTAATTAGCATACTCAAAATCACAGGCTCACTTACAATGTTTTCCCCTAGTAAAGAAAGAAAAGCAACCCCTGCCTCCAGATGTAACATGCTCTGGTGAATACCTCTATTACAGGAGTTTGGAGCTCACGACAGCCATTCAGCAGTGACCACGGGCGGTGCACAGCTCCGCCTGCCTCCCCTGAGCCGTGCTGCAGGCACCAACCTCTGCCTCCGCCTCGCCAGGGGAGGAGAGCATGGAAATTGTTCTTTGGCAACTCCCCAGCTCCCACAATTGCAGCTCCGTGATGCGCTTCCCAAAAACCTTCCCGGTGTCTGTCTGAAAATAGAGCCCCTGTCTGCATCCCAGCAGAAGAGGCAGCCCCGGCTCAGTGGTGCTGCAGGTCGGCGCAGGGTAGCAGCTGGAAGAAATAACGAGCTTTATGCCACCTCTGTTGCCAAATGCAGGTCTGGTGGATTTGTTTTGCTCTGTGCTTAAGCTGGAATAAGTCTCTCTGGGTGTAGCTGTGAGGTTTTCCATTTAAATGAGAACAGAGCATTTATGCCAACCTGGCTGTTATTTTTTGAAGTGGGTGGCCTACATCAGAGCAGCCACCACCACTGGGACACCTCACCCACAGGACACAGCAGGACACATCCCTGCCAGAGCCTCAGCTGGGGTCACCTGGGTGAAGCCGTCTGGGGTTGTTTTCCTCCTGCCCTGAGCACCTGCCAGCACCAAGCTGGGTACTGCAGCCCTTGGCAGAGGCACGCTGTGTTCCTTTCTCCAGGTGCAGCACATTACAGCTACCCCCTCCATGGTCATGCCTCATTGTCTACAAAATCTCTTTCCAGAATCATATTTTCTTTAAATGTTTTTTTTTTCCCCAGCTCAAATTTTAAATTCCATGTAGGTTCACATCATAAATCTATTGCTCCTAAACTCAAAAGGAAGCCTCCCATCCACTCTCTTCTCTTTGACCTAAGAGAAGGCATGGACTTGTTTGGAGGCACAATGTATCACTTCTGCAAGGAACTCATTTTCTACAGTGGCTATGTATGTGCTTTGCCACCTGCTAGCAAATCTCACAGCAGAGAAGCAAACCCCTTACATGCTGCCACTACTTGTGCTCCCACACTGGGGATGTGAGAGCCAGGCCAGGAACACCACGTGCAGACACAAAGATAAAAACATAGATAAATCATTAGAGGGCATAAAGCCAACATGCCTCAGTTGTCATTTACGTGGAGATGTGTTAAGTCCCTGTAGGTAGGTTTGGGGATGCAAGCAGTCTGACAGGAAAACTATTTTCCACAAAGCTAAATTTACTCAAAGCCAACATACAGTCAATTGATTTTCTTCTTGCAAACACAGGTGCAACAAGGCAGGAGCTTCACAGCCGTGACCAATGACTAGTACAAGATGAACAAGGAACAAAAAAGAAACTGAAATCTTTTTCTGCATTTAAGTCTGCAAATACCATCAGATTCTTCCAGTACATTTAGGTAACAGTCATGTTGGTACTATACAAATTCTCAGGTCTTACATATGGCCCTGGACTTTCCCTACAGAAGCAGTGGTCAAGCTGAAATTTGCTTACACGTATTTTTGGCTTTCTAGTTTCTACCTGGAAGCTGCCATCCCTGTTCTCTCCTTGTTGGAGCACACAGGCTGCTGCACTCACAACAAAGTGGCTGCTCTTTCTTAAGTTGCTCTTTAGCAGCTAGGAGGAAGGCTCGATAGGGATGAGAACACTGCCTCCATCCGCCTCTGGCCATCACCCCATGTGGGGAGCCACTGAAAAAGTCTGTTTTCTTCTTGGCACTGTTTTGGCCATGACATCCTTTGAGGGCAGGATCATATGCCCTCTATGGAGCTGATCCCCATTTCATGCATATGTGACCATGTCAGACTCCAAATCTCTCAGCTCCACACTCAGACACAGCTTATGTCACCCTTTTAGACCTCCCAGTCCCCTTTCCAAACAGCCCACAGTAGGAACCCCAAAACCATAGAGTTGTCCAAGTACAGGAACATATCCTCCAGCACAGCTCTTTGTGGGTATCATCCTTGAGACGAGAATGGAGGGGACAGTAAGTACTGTGAACATTACAAATATGCTAAGATAAATTGCAGCAGGCGGATCAAGACCCTGAGGAACAATATTTTGACAGCAGCTTCCCAAGAAAGTTCTGAAGTGCAATCAATACAATCAATACTATACTCAAACACCTTCGCCCATCCATCCAGTCTACAAGGAGGCTGCTAGAAAATGAGATTAGCTTTATTTCATTAACTCAGCTAAAAGCAACATTTACATTTCTAACTTAATACAGAGTGCTCACTGAAATCTCTCCAAAGACGGGTGATGAATAATGCTATGGAGGCCTCCCATCCCTATCACCTGCCTACCACCACCTGCCACAGGGAAAATAAATGGTAATTGGCAGGCTGGCCATGTGGCAGACTGATGGAGTTGTTTGGGGGAGCTGGAGAGGTGGCCGCTGCCAGGCCCGTGGCCTCCTGTGCAGCGATGGGCACTGGGGAGCCTTCTGTCTTTGAGCTGCACTGCAGTGGTTACTTACTTGGCTAACTCATTTGTTAATCAGGTTGTGTAATTTCCTTTTCTTCCATTTTCCTTCATATTGGCTCAGCTCAGTGCATGACTCAGTAAGGCTGGCTTAATCATCTTCATAATAAATTCTGAGTATACTTCACTGCTGAGAAAGTTGTTGCTGACCAGCTCTCACGGCTAAACTATCCAGAATGCAAAAAAAAAAAGTGAGTCTTTAGATTGTGGGTATATTTTAGAATCAGTTCCCATACTACAGCACCTTTCCAAGGAAGCAATCAAAAGCAGCAGAGGACATTTTTATAAAAAATATAGCAGACCTGGCCTTTTAGAAAGATACCCTTCACATATATTGCAGAGTTAGAGCAGAATTTAGCTATCATACACCAGGACTGTTGGCACATTTGTGTTATTCCTAAGGAAATGACATTGCCTTGTAGCTCACCTTTTATAGTGCACACTTTTCTGCCTGTGCAATTCATTATTCAGTAGCCAATCTCCTAAATAGTCTAAGGCTGATGTCCTTAGGAAATGAATTTTTTAATATTCTTCTTGATGAACACGTGTTTTGTGCCACCTGAAAATAGATGTGCTATTTTTCTAGGCCAGTTGCATATTTTACCTATTGAGTCGCACATTTGAGTGGCTGCAGCTTCCTGTGCGTTAAGATGGAAAACCAATTTAAACAGCCATTTGACTGACAAGATATAATTATTTGTCCTCCTACATAGCCTCTGAGCACAAGGTTTGATTTATGGCTTGCTACTCTACATCTTTCAAAAGCCAAGGAATGGGGAATGCATTTCTTCCTGAGTTCTCGGTGGGTGAGCACAGGAATCGCAGTACACCATATAACAGAGGCTGTCGGGATGTACAGAGCAGCAGGTCCTGCAGTCAGGCTGTTGGTAAGAAAGCACCTGTTCGACTCTAGTGGATTAAGATCGAGATGCAGAGGGACCCATTCTGCCGCCAGCTCTGGTGTGGACAGTGGGAGCAGAGTGGGGCTCCAGGTTGGCTTCCTCATGAGGATATGGCAGGCAGAGCAAGAGATGGGGCTGTGCAATGCACACACAGGCAGAAATAGGCACGCTGGCTCTTCACTGAGGCACCTCATGAAAATATACGTATGTATAAGAATATAAACAAAACAAACAAAAACAATGGGGTCGTAGTGGCTCCTGAAGTTGGCCTCTGAAGTTCAGTTTCTAAGACTGGAGATAATGAAAGTACCTTCAACTACTTTTAGTTACCAAATGCTTCTGTGATACCTCAAGTGACTTCAGGAGTCCGTAAGATAACTCAGAAGTCATTTTCCAGTGGGGATTCAGAGTATTGACTTTTACTGGGAAAATATTTTGATTTTATTACTTTCTGACTGCCCACTTCACAGAGCTGTAGCAGTCTGTCATCACTTGCCTAACTGTGTTCTGCTAATAAATACCTGCAAGCAAATGTATGGTAGAAATCTGATTGCACTGAGCTCAGTGAGAATAAACCACCACCATCATCTCGCAGCCTTTGTCCTGCTCTTTAGAGCCCGTGCCTTTGAAATAGGCTCTATCTTTAAAGAGGAGTCTGTAAGTTCCTTCCTTTTTCTAATGCATCTTCTTAAGCTTGGGTTAAAAAATCTACTTTTTGCAGTTTCTAGAAAATATTTCAGTGTGTTCCTATACTTAAAATAGAAAAATTGCTCAAGATTTTGGTGAAAACAACACAGCTGTATCAGGATGCTTATAGCTACGAAGTGGGAGCCTGTCTGATGACACAGCCCCAGGACCTTTGTGTGTAGGTGGGGAGATGCATTACTAGAAAACAACAGAACCCCTTCTGCCCAGCAGACGTGAGAGCCGCAGTCACTTCCAAAGGCTCCAGGAGCCGCCTCCATCTCGTAATGCTTCCCATGGCACACATAGATGCAGGTCGGTGCCTCGCCAGCCCTGACAAGATGCTGGCTCCCATCGGCGGCAGCAGCTGCCTCTGCTCCATTACTCATTCACATGGGCACAAGCAGAACGAGTGAGCAACTTAGGAGAGAAGGCAGTGTAAACTGTTATTCAGTTTCCATTTCTGTTATCATTATTCATCTGTTTTGCTGCCTGCCTGCTGCCTCCCAGGCCTCATCTCCAGAGAGATTTTTCTGCTGGGGTGATTTCTTTCTGCAGAACTATCTGTCTTTTTCGGGTTGACTGCAGTGGAAATGAAATTCTGTTGAAACGGATTCATTAAAAGAAGATTAGTGAGATTAGCGGAACTATAACTGTGTTGTGCCTTCCCTGTATGCCTGAATGCAAAGAACTGCACTACAAATGACAGAGCAAAGGGCTCGTGGGTCTGCTGTGGCCCTGTCAAACTGCTATTTACCAGTGAACAGATGAGATGCCAGCTTCTACAGCTTTCTGCTGCCACACACACGCACACACAGAAACAAGGATTTCCATGGCAAGCAAGGGACCCCCAGCCCATGCAGCTGTGTGCATCCATCCCTGTGGCCTGGCTCTGTGTGGTGCAGGGCAGGGAAGGGCAATCTTTACCCCTCAGCTTCACACCGCCCTCAGGGCCATCCCATGGTGCTCACTGGGAGCCAGAGCACCTCCAGCTCCACTGTTCTGGGAACCCAGTGCCTGGCAGGACACGAGCTGGCCACCGATAGGCCTTGTGGGAGGCAGCTGTGTCCCCTGCTGTCATCCAAACGTGTTTGGCTTCAGCCAGCAACAACTCCCTCTCTAGGAGGCTGCAAATATGGGGTCACAAGAGCTCTGATGTTTTGGCTGTGTTTATGGAGAAAGCGAGCCTGTGCAGGGCTTGGAGAAAAGTTATCAGGCATTTAGGAATGAGAATGAATCAGGGATGTTAAAACACTTAGGAGAGTATTTAGAAAATATGTTTCATTACAGTATATGCAAACTCCATTTGCAGCTTGAGCACACAAGAGTCTTTACAAGGGGAATTTACTGCTGGGGATAATGAGCCAGTTTTCACCAACCTGTAAATCCATCGGCTGCTTGCAGGGGCTTGTGGACCATCAGAGCTCAGATCATCACTCCTGAGTGCCCTGCTAATAGTGTAAACAGCAATGGCATTTAGTGTTCTGCTTAACGGAGGGCAGAAATTTAAGTCACTTTTACAATATCATTTACCAGGGAGTAAGCCTCTGCAGATCACACATCACTACTCTGGCAATGGTCTGTAATGTCTTTAAGCTACATCTTTAAATTATGAATAATGCCTATTAAAAAATCATAACTCTTATTTGTGGTAAGCAGCCCTGAGCAAAGACACTGCCAGAACAATGAGCTGGGATCACGAACGCAGTATCCATCCACATCCTGTGGAACAGCTCATGGGATCAGCACATCCATTATAGCAGTTATTACATCCCCTAAAGCCAAGAGGCTGAAAAGCAGTTCGCATCAATGATCTTTTTGCTTAGGAAGGGAGTTAGGTCCCTTCCAAGTTTACAGCTGAGAACCTGAGAGCATGAGAAATGAATAGGAGGTGCACTTAAAGAAAGTCCTTTGTAACTTTGAGAAAATTATTTAAGCAAAAATCTTCTTATCTTTGCTCAAGTAACTTGATTTCAGATAAAATGAGATGAGCATGATATCTCCTTTCTGTCCCCACAGCTACAAGGGAGCTCAGTGTGATGGGCTGAGCCACATCCACTGTCCGGTGAGATCATTTTGGGTGGGATACCAGAGGAAATCAGGCTTCTGTGCCCAAAAGCTCAATCCAAAATCCCATCCTATGGAAACGCAGAAGTTGAGACTTGGGCTTCAGCTTGCGTCACAGGCACAGGCTGATAATATTTGAGCCAAACACCTGTCACCTCCTATGTGAGAAACCCCTCTGGGTGGGTGAGCTGCATCAGGCCACCACATGGGCCCCTCAGTGCACTGGGACAGGAAACCCAACATGGCAGGGCAGGGTCAGGACACAGCCACAGTAACCCCACAGAGTGTGCTTGAGCTCCTGGGCCCCAGCAGTGGGCAGGAGAAGCCCTGTGGCCCCATGGCCCTGCTCCCTCCCATCTGCCTCCACCCACTGGCACTGGGGAGGCCACAGGGCAGGCGCTGCCCTGGGTCCGGCATTCCTCCAGTCACACCAGCTGAAAACAGCAGCTGGCCTTAATGCAGGCCTTTTCTCTAATGGCTTTTCTTCTAACCAGCTGCATAAAGGCCAGCCACGATCTGTGCACCACAGAGCAAGATGGGAACGCTGGGCAGAACTGCCAAGTCACAACCAACTGCTTATTTAACCTCAGGAGTTTCATTTTCTGATTGCCTCAGAAAGAGCAGGACAGCCTGCTAACGCAGCCAGTGACTTAACAGCAGCATCCATAAGCTTACAGCAGAAAAGGAAATTAATGGAGTAATGCAGCGCAAGGCCAGAAACTTCTGTCCCTCTGCACCTGAGCAGCTTTGCACAGGCATTGGGCTGGAGCTGGCAAGCTGTGGGTGAGCCAAGCATGCCCACAAAGTGGCTGCCTCCTTTTTCTGATGCATTTTTTCCCCTGGAAAATGAACAGCTTATTAAAGATGGGAAAGCAACAGTGCTGAGAAGTAGGGGAACAAAGTGAAGACCAGCAGCAGAAATAGATTCCGCAAGGTTTCACACAGCCACCACCAAGACACTCACCTCGCTCCCAGTGGCCGCTTCCCGCGTGAGCCCAGGGGTGACAGCCCAGCTCGGGTAGGCCTGGCCCGTCTGCAGCGGCTGTCCAGCTGTGTGATGGCTGGCCTTGAAAGCTGCACCCAGCCCATCCTACAAGAGCACACCTGTAACAAGGATACATCTCAGTCAGCATTTGACAGGTTTCATTTACCATGAATGAAAACCAGCCACGAGCAAACATACCAGCTGTAGTTCCCGCTCTGCGCTGCATCTGAGATGGCCGCTCTTCCTTTCCGACAGCTTATTTTCCCCCAAAGAAGCTAGATGTTGACAAGATCCAGCTCATCTGTTTTGAACATCAACTCTCTCTAATTCTCACTTTCTTGGTGGGCCTTTGCCACAGAAACCTGCCTTAGCAACAGGAAGGCAGAGCAGAGCGGCTCAAGCCAGAGCCATTGATGAAGCAGCCCCATCCCCTCTGCGCAGCACATCAGCTCGTGCCCTGTCTTCCCAGATCACCTTTTTCCAGCAGGGCATAACTAATTGATGGGCATTTCTAGCAGAATCAGGGTGTGGGGCAGATGCAGTGGAAAACTGTTTGACACTGTGTCAAAATGGCCATTTACTTAAGCACACGTGGCCTGGTTTATCTGCCCAGCGTGCCCAAGGGACGCTCCTGCAGCTGCACCACCCTGGCATGCAGAGGACAATTTCTAGGGTTTGTTGCTGTGGGCACAGCATGGACACAGAAGGAACCAGGAGGGAAGTGAGTTGGGAATGGGATCTGGAGTGTCTTAATACAGCACTGTGCAGCTGCTCTGTATGAGAGGGAGAGAAGCAAGCAGATAGATAGGCTCAGGGCTCTGAAACATCCCTGAGAGTTTCATGGGGAAGAATGTCCTTCCCAAAGCCAGGCTGATCGGCCTGAGCCCAGAGCCATGCTAAAGCCACACCTTCTTCCAACCGGGAGCTGACATCTCCTAACAAAACACCTCCACAGCCACATCCCCTCTGAGGAGGCAGCAGGACACGAACATGAGGGTACTGAGATGGGCACCAACCACCATCACCAGCATGCACAACCCGTACCTTTCCCCTTTGACTCATCCTGCCACAAACACACCACATAAGCTGTTGCCAGCCTCACACTTTGACTCACGTGTGAACCCGTGTTTCTCTCACTTCAAGTCCTCCCTGCCAGGTTTTTCATTATCTGCTCTGCTGCCTCTGCAATAATCATCCCAAGGAAGAGCCCCAGTGGCCTGCATCTCCAAACACCTCTCCTCTGCTCACCTGTCAGCATCAGAACATAATTAACTACTTGCATCTGACCCGAATGTACAAAGCTGGCTTGTAGGGGTTAGGTAACAACCATTTCACCCAGTCTGTCCTATGCAGAGGGAGCAAATACTTCATCACTGTGGGTTGCAGGAGCCGCAGAATTTTTATTACATACAAAACACAGTTAGGCAAGAAAACACTTTTTGTTTGTTTGATCTTTTGGTTTTGCATTTTAATGTTTTCTAACTTTTACTCAGTGATGAACATTTCTGCTCTGAGATGAGCAAGCATTTGTTTATGCCTCTGACTGAAACTCCAGCCCTGAGAGGGTTCAGATTAAAGCAGACTCATTCAGCACCCAATCAAAGAACCACAGGTTGGACTGAATGATTCATTGGTTGTGTTTCATCTCAAAGACATTTGGAAACTCAATTATATAAAAGGCTGCAACTTACAGAGTCTGTTTTGTCCTAATATAAAGGCACAAATCTACATTTTTAGACAAACACTTGCTGAATAAAATAATCACTTTTATTACACACACAAGTACTCTCACACAGACCTATGAGTAATTGCACATAAAACGTTCATGGGAGAATCAAACATGCTAAAGGTTAACTGTAATGCATCTTTCACCATCAAAGAGAGAAAATGTCAACAATTAGAACATTCTCAACAAAGTCAAAAGTGGCTATTTGTTCCTAAGAAGCAGGCAAGAGGGGTAAGATGCACAATCCTGCACAGTGCCTAATTCCCAGCTGTCCAATACTGAAGGGTGCTCAGGTCCAGGTGCAAGCAGCTCGAGCCAGGGGAGCTGCCCAGGCTTACCCTGGGACCTTGGCATGCAGGCAGGTGATGCTGGCAGAGCTCCTTCCCCAGTTCCTTCTAAATACCGAGAACCTTGAGCGACTGTAGTCATGGGATGGATTATTTGAGTAATTATTGGAAATAACTTACTTACTGGGATATTCCCCTCTTAAAAGAAGAAAACCATTGAAGAAACCTCCAGGGTGGAATACGTGAATATGCAAGGACAGTGCAAGGACAGTTCCATGACAGTTCCCTGAGGCCTACAGAGCTTAGATTGTTAGCAGCACCAGGAGGTCTTGGTATGCTGACTCTAAGAGATACAGCACAGAGGGTGGAGTGAGGTGTAGGCTGGCCCGTGGCCAGGCTCTGCAATAAGATCACAGGGACGGGAACTTGGTGGCACTGTGGAACTGATAAACTGCACAGTAGTCCTCCTGAGTTAGCAGTTTTTCAATTTTTGGTCACACCAATCACAACGAGATAGATATGATTGGAGTCACTCAAGTTCCACCTGAAAATAGTATAAAAATGGCTTGAGAGAGAAGGAATTTTGGGGAAGATATCGTTGCAGGCAAGTTGGGAGGACACCACTGGCTTCTGGGACCACTTGATGGGCTGAACCTCTCTTCGTCCCGCATTAGGGACACCTATTGGGTAAGGTTCTCACACTTGGTTATACTGAGTGCTTCCCCCAGGGAACTTAGAAATCTCCATAGAATTATTCCATAGTTTAATGCACTTGCAGTCAGCTGTATTATTCACATTATTGGTATTTGCACATGCTCTGCGGAGTGTATTTATCGCCAGCAATGCAAAAGAGCCTGTAATCTGTTTCTCCAATAAAGAGCACCATTCAGGTAGTCATAAGAGTTCTCATTGGGCACAGCCAAACTTCCTAAGGGTGGTTGTATGAGTCTGATCAAACATGACCAGATGAAAGTGCAAAGCACAATGGGTGAATCTGAAATTGTAAGAGTTCTCATCGGGCATGGCCATCAGCTTTTGCAAAATCCTGAAGGACACAGGTTTGCAGGGAGAGCGGTGGTGGTTATGGCTATCAGTCTCTGTTTTAGTCAGTGAGTAATCAGGTAGTTCAGCTGAGCAGTTTGCTTTGGAAACTTAAAACAAAAACCCGAAACTCCCCCAGAATGAATCTTATCTATTATTAAGTGCACTGGGGGGAACCTACTTTTCTTTCTTTCTTTCTTTCTTTCTTTCTTTTTTTTTTTTTTTGTATGTGTGTGTTATTTTTTCTTTCTTCTTTTCCCAGAAGGTCTAATAAAGACAGGAAAATCTTCAAAAGCCATGTTATTCCTAACTGCTCTGGAGCGTTTCTAAAAAGCTGAGCTGCCAGCACAGAGGAATGAAGATGCCCTCGGCACCCACCTGTCAGCCCTCAACCAGGTTACAGAGGGAAAATCTTTCTTGCTAGCCAGGAGGCTTGCTGGAAGGTGAAGGTAAAACCTGAAGAGCACTTCAAAGTGGAGTCAGACTTCAAAGAGCCTTGCTGGGGGACCTGCACCTGCAGCTTTTCAAGCTTTTGCACTGTATTTGACTGTTTATCATTAAAGCATTCATTTAGCTAGCCCTGTACAACAGACGCCTTAATGGATCTTAGGCTGAAAAAGCGTTCAGCCTGCAGACATCAAAAGTAAAAATGTAATCCATCTTTCTTAAAGAAAGCTTTGATAAACCTTAAAATGCCGTATTTTCAGAGGTGGTTAAATATTCAACCTTTAATCCTTCCTGTGGTCTTTTCAAGACCTAATAAATCTATGGAATCCTATTGACCAAGCACAGCAGGTGCATATACTGCAGCATCTCACCAGTGTCTAAGATGAGAAAACGGGCTCAGACAATCTCCTGCTGCAGCATCATGCCCAGGGTCACAATGGAAAGTCTTCTCTTGCGTCTGTAAGCCTGGGAACCTCACATCATAGAAATGTTTGCAAAATCTTCAACCAGCCTGATTCTCAATGAACCAGTGAAACTACTGATTTATACTCATCAAGAACTTGGCTCAGTGTCATTAGCTTTCAAAAACCAAATTGAAACATGGAAAAAGCTTTCTTGGATATCTGCCCATCCTTATTCTATTGCCTCCATTGCCATAGTACTGGAGTGCTTCACAATTTTGAACATATTTATGCTCACAGCATCACACTGAGATGGAGAAAAGCTGTTTTTTTCTCTCTCTTATAAGTTGAAAATTGAGGTACAGAGAGACTAAAAACTCTGATCCATCAAAGAGTAGAGGACGCATAAGGGCCAGGCTTCACAAGTAAGATAATAAAACTCATGCCTCTAAGCGCTCCTGAAAACCCACTGAGCCAAAAGTTTAATTGTCTCAATGCTTGGCACTATCATCTCTCTTTCTGGATACTAGAGTGCTGGAAAACTCACCCACCAGGAGGCCACTGCTCAGGATAGAAATCAGATGCTCTGAAATTGTGAAGGCAAGTTAAATCACATGATCCCGGTTAGAGCAATCTGATCATCCACACTGTTTACCCTAACATATAGGTGTCTTTGGACTATGTGGAGATCTACTATTTTTTTTCATGGGCATGATCGGCACCCTGGCCTGCATCAGTCCCTCAGAATATTTTAATCTTGCCTTCCCTTCTCAGACACTTACTGAGCAGAAGTAGCAGAAAATTATAGATGAAAGGGATATTGTGCGGTGGTGTGACTGTCACATAATGGAACACTCTCTCTGAGTAATTGCATAAAGAGCAATTCTGTGGGTTTTGTTGAATAACTCAAGATAATTTAAGCTGCCATAAAAGGATAATGAGAATAAAAAATAACTCTCTTACAGGAAGATGTCTCCTCATATAGAGAATGCTAGAGGCACAACGTTTATGAATGTGTTTTAATTTCTACATTTTCAGAAAACTTGGCAACATTTTAAAAGGAGGAGATTTTGTTCAGACTGCCCAATTATTCATGCCACAGCACACAAATTCTGAACGTTTTGCACTTATGATGCACAGCCAAATTCAGTATAGATGTGCTATACATAACATAAAGGAAAGGAAAATCCACGTTCCAAAAAATATTCTCAGCCATATAAGAGAAGAGGATAGGAGGAACATTTCTGTGTTTTCAGGTTTGTCTCCTTACTACTATACCTACACCTGCATCACCCTTCTACACTCCTACACTCACCAATTCAAAAATCAGGGTCTTGCCACAGGCACCCCCCTAGGAGAGGGCTGCAGCAGAGCCAGTCCACGATCCCATCAACGCCATCTAGAGACTCAAAATGCAGAAGATATATACAGTAACTTCAGCTTTTTGGAAGAAGAGCTATAGCACTGACAGGTTCAGGCACTTGCCCTGATCTAACCAGAATCTTGGTGGCAGAGCTGGAGATTTGATGTCACCTCCCAGCCCACTGCTTATCTAAGTAACAAAAGTTACTAAACATGCAACTGTAAAGGACCAACAAAAAGCAACTGAAGATGAAAGCACTGAAAACACATCCAGACCCACAGTGTCCAGATTTAGGGACTGTTTGGTCCTCTGGTTTATTTTAATATTTTTAGGCTTCCCTTTTAAAAGAAACACAAACACCACATCTTTCTCAAGGTGAGGATTTTGTCAGCAGCACTATTGTTACTCTTGTTAGGGAAAAACAAAAAGCAAACAAAGATAAGCATAATTCAGTTCAGGGCTTGCAAATACCACATTCAGTGGCAGCGAGCCAGTTTCTGATCTCATTTACAGTGGGGCAAAGCCATGGCAACAGCAGGGCTGAAGCCGAGAGCATCTCCTGCTGCAGGGAGCACGGCAGCTGGCACATCCTCCCTGGCAGCGGCTGGCAGCATGATGCGGCCTCGGCCAGGAAGTGGAAAGACTCAGATTGCTGCTCGGAACCAGCAGCAAGGTGCTTCTGTGTGTTTCAGAGCGGGCAGAGGCTGGAGCCCATGGGGAGATGTGCCAGGGCGCGTGGTAGTGCTGAGTCAACCCAGGAGTGACTCACCCAGCAATGTCGGCACAGGATGAGGCTGCATCTCTCCAGGCAGCCCTTGTGCTCATTTTACATCCTTACAAGCACAGTCCCTTTGCACCTTTCCAGAAAGCAACTGAACAGTCTGGAACAACACAGTATCAAAATGCTTCCTTCTTGATGTTTCTCTCGTGGCAAGCATTTTATCCAGTGCCTGTGACACAAGGCACCCTGCGTAATTGCAGCAGCAGGAAGCACAGCAGGAGCCGTAAAGAAGGTTACATAGAAAACAACGGCAGATGTGGGAGGGCAGGCTGGCTGTTGGAAGGGCAGACAGCAGGACAGCCTCCTGCCACCCCTGCACAGCAAAGAGCCACACACTCACCCCCCATGCCTGTTGGTGACTTGCTGTTTGCTCTCAGTTCAAGGTAAGGAGAGAGGGCAGGGCTTTCAGAATGTGCAACCAGTACATGGATGTGTCTGATAGAACAAGTCATTATATTTCATGCTTCATACTTTCAAGAAATCAAGCTTGCATATCACTGTAATGTAAGAAAGCATGAACGCTTCGAGGAGACGCAGACACTGTCATTAACTGGCAGTCACCGAGCAGCGGCCTTACCTTTCTGACCAGCTCCTTGCTCCCTGACCTTGCAGGTCCCCACGTCTTAGAAGATGGAACTCACACTCATCTGGGTCCATCTGCTCAATTCAAATCATCTTCCAGGCTTGTGAAGGTGATAACTTCTTTTAGAGTAGTGTCATTGCACATGTGCTTCCATCTATGCAAATAAGGAATACAATCTGCAAATATGGTAAGAACAGGAGACCTACGTAAGAAACAAGAAAACTAGGAACAGAAGAGGATATTTATGTCACAAACAGGGCTGTCAATTATGGCCTCAGTCCTAAACCTACCAAAATAGTTGAAACAACTTACTCTCCCATGGTAAGATGTCTATCTAATGTGATTTCACGACTCATTTCACTTGTCTGGAGAAAAAATCTTTAACTCTCAACAGTAAAGCTTAAGTCAGAGACTGAAGAGCAAGGGACTATGAGAAAATTGTCCCTGCTTCAAGGCCTAACAACATTTATGTTACAGACACCAAATACATGAGTTGAGACACCCCCCCAGATTTAGAAGTGCATCCTGCCATTCTGATGGTATTGGGACACTGTTTTACACCAGATTTTAGAAGTGCTGCAAGGAACAAGAAACTTGTCTGTAGAATTTCATCCAGAAAAAAGGAAAGAGCAAAGCCTGTCTCTCCATCCAAACTGTGGCCCTAGCACATGCTCATGCTCTCTGCCACAACAGACCTCTAACCTCACCATCACAGCGCACAGCTGGGATTTTGGGGAATATCGTCTTGTTTCCTGTGCTGTCCCAGGCTATGTGATCTGATGCTGGGAGCATACTCATACCCGGTCAGGCAAAGGAGAGAGGAGAGAGTGTGCCATGCATCTTGCACCCTGTTTTCTTTAGTTGACATCTGCTGTCCTTAATTCAGGTGGATTTGCAAGAACATACTCAGTGTGGGTCACACTTAGCCACTTTGCCACACTTACACACTTACCCATCATTGGGATCCAAAGAGATGTTGGTGAGTTTGTGTGGTTTATAGCACTCCTCTTAGAGAAGACACAAACACTTGACATTTTAATGGTATAATTAGCACCCATTAGAATACCTTCATTCTAAAAATAATTGCAAGCAAGAGAAATACAGATTTGGAGTTTAGAGAAGGTTACCAGTTTTGTCATCCCTTTTGAAAAATATCTGCCCACTGGCCTCAATTCATCAAGCAATGGCATAGTAAATGTTGGAAAACAGCTTGTGGGTAGATTACCAGAACTGTTTTACTCCAGCCTCGTTAGAAATCTAAACAATTTTCAATTTCTCTTCTGAACAGTAAAGCTGAAGTATAACACCAGGTTAAAAAGTCTTTGGCTAATTAATGAACTAGCTGATTGCAATTGGTTGCCATATCTGAGCATTTCAGTACAAAGCAACAGCATTTAGTTATAAATAGAGCCTAGCAGGGCACATTTGCATGAAGGCTGATGAGTAGTAACTGGGATTAGAATTTCCACAGGCTCATTAAGAGCAAAACTTTGTGCAGATATTGGGTGGAATTTTGGAAAAAAACATGTGGACTCATTTGAGATCTATGTCAACCACAGCGAACACATTTTGCAACCAAGAGTCAAAACTCAAATTCAAAATCAGTTCCCACCAAAGCAGCCCTGTTTTTGTTTTGTTTTGCAATAGATTTTAGTAGATGGTGCAAGAAACAAGAAATTTATTCCGGATGAAGTTCTGTGAGCAAGGGAAAGAGCTGGTGGTGCTTGGTTCCATGCCACATGGTATACAGATAGCGTGGGCACTGCCCCATCATCTGTTGGGAAAACTGCTCACTGTTCAGACTAGAGAAGACTGCCCCACCATGCAGCCCTTGCTCCAGCACAAGGCAGAGCTGTCACCCCTCAGACACCACAAGAAGCCACTTGATTAAAGGACAGAACAATTCTTCTGCCTGTGTGAATGGGACATTCATGCATGGACAGCACTTCAGCATCAAGCTTGAAGTTGTTTTAGTCAGGAGGTGGGAGATACAGAGTCCAGCATGAGAATGAAACTCATTCAGTGGGCTTTTTTGGGTCAGTGGGAACTGTGTTATGCTGTCCTGATAAGGGATGATTTCTGTGTTAAAAAGGCTTTAATCTGAAACACGCTTCAGGTAAAGAAATTCGTATCTAATGTCAGTAGATGCTGCAACAAACTTCAAGTAAGGATTTCATTATCATTAATAAGAATTGAAATCAATTGCATTAAAGAAGTCTTTCTGTCAAGTAGCCATTACCACTGTGCAATTCAGTATTTCAGGGAGCAGCATTTAGAAAGCTGAGGACTTGTGTCTTAACAAGGAAAGCTCATCAGAGTGGCTGGGACACCTCGCTGTATCTCTGCAGGTTATGGTGGGGCAGTGCTCTAAGGGCTGTTGGCACAGCAGGAAAAGCACTTGCAAGGGCTCTCAGCACCCACCTCAAAAGCAGAAGAACTGCTGTAGATGCATCACAGGGACGCTTTGCTAGCTCCTGTTCTTGTCCAGGATAATTTCAGAATTATCATCTGTCAGTAAACCTCGTCCTTCAGATTCAGGAACAAGGTAACCTTTGAGATGACTCCAGCATCTGTCTGTTCAATATAGGCCACTAGTACAACAGGAAGGATGTAGCCAGAGAGATCCCAGCTCATGGCACAAATTTAGCTGGATTTTTTTCCCCCAAATAATAGAGATCCTTTTTCCCTTCTGCCATCAGTGTAGACACACTCAATTCAAACTCAAGCATCTTATTTCTTCTCCACTTGTAACCTGCTTATATGCACTTCCTCATAGCTTCTGGAGACAGTTACCTGCACAGCATCCCAGTGCCAATGGCTATCAGTCTGTAGTCCTTTGATTCATCAGTGCAACACATTACACACAACCTTCACGGGTCAGTCTAGCCTGCCAATATTTCTAGGTATCCTAAAAGTTAGTTAGTCCATGTTCAGTATTGCAATGTACACATTCCCTTAGGCCCACAACCACCCTTCTAGTATCGTACTGTTGATGTAGGATTTAGGTTTCTTTGTTTATCACTTTCGATCTTCTATCTGCTCTTCAGAGCCAGTAAGTGCTTTTGGATTGATTTAAGTCATTGTTCTTTTTCTTTGCAGCCTGATAGCCATCTTTATTCTGCGCATCTCTCTCAATAAAGGAACACATCATAGACTGGATTGGTTTTTGTACAACAGTTAACGTAAACAGAAAACAGAAATTAACCATTGAGCTGAAATCGCTCATTTCTCCCTTCTCCCCATCACAAACCCACATTTTCCCCATGACAGCATGTTTCTAACCTATGGGTCAGCGTTTGGACCAGGCTTATGAATTCTTTAGGATCAACACATCTATTCATTGTCCCAGACCTATACAGTGAGCAAAGAACAGGGCCACACCACTTGCCATTTTCATCTGTAAGTTAAGCTACGTAAATCGCCTGGACGAAAAAAAAATCGGCCGACACCAGAACGGTAAATAAAAGCATTAATAAATCACTCTGACTGTGGTGGCATTGCATCCACAGGAAGGGAAGGAAGCTTTTGGGAAACAATTTATTTTGATAGTTAGGAAACGGTCTTTGATCCCACTGGGAAGCCTAAAAGATCAGCTGCAAATTACAGTTAAAGACATCACAATGGAGATGAGTCAATATACAGCAAGGTGTGAGGGTGTTATGCTAAACCAGTAGACAGTCATTTCAACAGCATTTCAAGGACATTTGTGGGAAGGGCTTATGAGGAGATGTTCCGAAGATTAGAACACACGTTTCGAGACATTAGGGAAAAAAGCAGTAAAGAAACAACAATGGTTATTTTTAACTCTTTTCTGTGTTTATAAGCTTTGAAGTGCTTTATACAGGCCACTTTTAAAAAGTACTTGGAAAGTCGCTTTGACTGTTTGAGTGGAAATGATCACCTTAACCATTGCTTCATCTCCAACTAAAGCTTAGACTTCAAGAAGAAAGTGCCCAACCTGTTTTATCGCATCAAGTCACCCAGAGTGGGACCAGTTCAAGCTATCTTAAATTCTTGCAAGGGTTTCTCAAGATGAAGAACTTGCTTGTAAGAGGAAACGTACCATGAATTTTCTTTCTTCTAGAATGTAGGACTGCCCTGCAAAAGGCTTTGAGAGCATTCCCTAGGAATGGGTCCTTAGGAATGATACTGCACTGAACACAGAACCTTCATGGAGGGCTGAAGGGGCAGTGCGTACTGTGACATCCTTCTTTACACATCCTTCTTTACACATCCTTCTTTACACATCCTTCTTTACTGCAGACCGACACTGGAACAAAGCCAGCCAGGAAATTAAGAATTTCATTGCTACTGGAAGATGTACGTCGTTATTAACCTTTCTCTGAAAATACCTGGTCACCTATCATTATCTTAAATAATTCTATAGTTTGAAAGAAGTCCAAAAGCAGTTAGGGCAGTTAATAACTCTCTTGAAGAACGGAGTGTTCCTGTGTGCTTTCCTAGAGCTCTGAGGTGCTCAAAAACAAGCTGCCATGGGAACTCATTACAAGTCTTCTAGAAAATCCCAAAGCCTTGGGAGAACAAAGAGAAACTGTGAGGAAAAATGAAACAGACTAGGAAAAAAAAAATAAAAAATTAAAGAATAGTACTGTGTTAAAATTCAAATATCTCACATGGCATTTGACTCCTCTTGGAGACGGTCATGTAAATGCACAGCTCATCAAGCACAGTTGTCTCACTCTGCTTGGAGCATTCAATTTTCCTCCTTCTAATACTGCGTGGTTCTGCCACTGCAGATCCCTGCATTGCAAGTTGGCCCTTTGTTCCCTTTTTTCCATCTTGAGAAAAAACAAAAAAAAAAACAAAACAAAAATCCAAAAAATTGTTGTTCATTTTAGGGAGCTATTTTGTCATGTATGTTTTGCGAACCAAAAAAATACTGAGTTTCTCTTATTTAGTTTGGAGAACTAGCAATAACCATTCCTGCAAATATATAGGGGAGAAATACACCACATCTTTTTATTCATGAAAAAGCAAGGAAATTTGAGCTCAAAGCAGAACGTCCTTGGCCAGCTCCATGTGTGAATATAACTAGATTTCCAACACAATTTGTAAGTGGGATTCCTGGCTAAACTCACTAGGAACACAAGGGCAAATCACAAATGATCAGGGAAAAGGTACAATTCTTAAAATTCTCTAGGTGGGCAGGATGTCAAAGTCAACATCTAACTTATTAAGCAGGGCAAATACTTTATCCAACAAATAGGAACCTCATATGGCCCACTCCTGTTTTGTCCATAGCACAGATATTCTCCATAATCCCCTAAATATCTGAGAAATCAAAACAGCAGATAAGTTTTGCTCTTACATGCCAAATCCCCATCAATGTAAGTGTTAAATTCCACAACAACAGAGTTGTGGTCAATAGTTAAAGCTCTTACTGTATGGAAACAGAATATAAATTGTATCTGGATTTCAGGCTTTCCACAGATCCAAAAGCATGGGTCCCTGACATTCATCACAGTAGGGATGATATAACTTTTTTTTTCAAGAAAGATAAGGGTTTTTTTAATTATTACTACATAAGAATGTCAATATTTGCTCAGGTCTTGAGATTCAAGGCCAGCTATCTATAGAACAGTAAGTTATTAATCCAGGAAGAATAGTGATTTTGAACTTGAAATCTTGCTATTCTTTCTCTGCAATTCCCTTTCTTTCCAATACAGCATTTGTCAACAAAAGTGCACTTCCCAAATGGTCAAATTATTATTAGCTTTAACGTTTTAGCTGGCTAATATCGGTTAACTTCAACGCATACCCAGCACTCTAGACAGGTGGGAAACCAGTTCAATGACATGCCCCTATCCAGCTTAGGTTGATTAAAGCAGTCTGACCTTAAAAATATATACTTCTTTCTATTACTAGAAATCTAGTGGCTCTGTAGGAAAGGGAGTAAACACTACAGGATTATTAAATTTATACCTCAAGGTACAACTGTGAAGAATGGGTACTTAGCAACCAGAAACAGAGGAGCACAAGACGTTCCATCCTAGTGGCACATTTTGCAATGAAACAGAAAAGCTCACCCCAATCTGTAACAGCCAGGCCAATGAACCGATCTCCACAAACAGCAGAACTTGTAGTCAACAGGAAAATGACCGATTTAAAAGTCTGTGGATGACAAATATAACTCACCCCTCCCAAATTCCTTGACATTTGTCTGTACCATCACCATATTTTTCAATTGAGAAATGAGTAATCTCAGTTTTAAAAGGTTGGTTCGATATTTATGTTTGTTATTAAGATCAAGGAGTCAAGAGATGAGAACACTAATTTCTGCGAGCAGATTGAATGACATTTGAAAGAGATGGAAAATTTCATCAATACAGCACATTTTTCTGAGCAAAAAGTTTGTGTAATTTCTCAGGTGTTAATCAGCAGAATTCAACCCCAAAAGAAGTAATGACAACAGCCTGGATGCTCTACACTATACCATCCACTCTCACTGGGCTGTTTATGCAGATCACAGCTATGGATTATACAGCAGAAGACTAACTCAGTGTGTTTTACAGAGCAGAACTTGGATCTGATGCTGCAACAGAGTGGGAATCTGGAGGGGATGAACTCAGGGATGCACCTACAGGGCCAGTCACCAGAAGTCAGTTCCCTGTAGCTTTTCCAAGCTTTGCTCAGCTCTCACAGCACTCAACCTCTCTTCCTTTGCTGCGGGTGGCTCTGAACCTTGCCTTTTCTTCCCTCTTTCAGAAGCTGTGTAAAGGAAGACAAATCAAACTACAACACGCTGAGGATGTTTTCAGCTTGGCAGAAGATAGGGAAATACATCCCCTTAAATGTATATCATTCAAATGTTTATTTCGTGGGTCTACTGATGTGTGTTAAGACTGCAGGCCAAGTTAATAAAGCTTTTCAAGGCATCTTTCAGAATGTTCAGAAAACAGAGTTGTAACATGATGATGGTTCTCTTTTTGCAGAATAATGAGCATTATCATGCTGGAAATTGCATGCAAACCTTCCAGACTCTTCAGCTGTACTGCAGACAAGGAACGCCAGGAAGGGAAATAAGTCAGACGCATAGATGAGAATGCTGGTTAGACATTTTATAGCCTTAACAGGAAAAAAAAAAAAGCTTTTGAAATTGATCCAGAGATGTATGCATACGTGAAAAGTTGAAGACAACTGCTCTCTTTGCTTCAAGAATATTTTTCCTTCCCAAGATACCCCAACGAATGTAGATGATGTTGAAAAAATACCCATCTAACCTGCATCATCAGGATACTAAACAGAGAAAAGTAAAAACATCACAAAAACAGAAATGAAGAAAAAATTCAAACTGCTAATTGATTACCAGAAATGATTCCCTTCAGCATACCAGCTGCACAGACTCTCTCCCCTGTTCAGAAAGAGTTGGGACTTTTTCCCGCAATTTTTAAAGTGTGATTAAATTTTTAGATATAATTTTTGGAAAGCACATTAACCTACAGATACTTTAAGCAATAAAATGTGGGATGCACACTGCAGTTCTGCTGTGTCCTGCTTCTGCTGCTCAGCATGTGCCACCAAGGACGGTCTATCATCTACCAGCGGGCAGCTCAGGAAGACAAAGATCTGGTATCTTGCAAAAAAAATCCCTCCATTGTTCATCAATTTGTGGCTGGTTTTGTTCAAAAGAATCTTCTCGTGCTCTCCAAATGGTTGTTTTGCAATGTGTCATTAAGAACAAAAGTTCTGGGTCCCCTTTGAGTTTTGTCTTTCCTATGGAATTCCAAGCAAGTTTCAAAGGCAAGGAAGCAGCGCCACAGACCCATGCACATACCCATATATAAGTGAAATTGCTGGGGACAATTTTTGCACACATCAGAAGTTTCTGTATTTGAGGCTTCTGTACTGATAATGCCGAACAACAAAAATTGGAGTTTATAACTGTTTTGCCTAGGAGAAGAATTTTTATAAGTTTAAATCAAAATATTAAACAGAGTAAACTCAAACAATGCCTAAATGTTTATATATTTAGCAGGCAAGTCAAGGCAACCACATCTTTGGAAATCTTCTGAAAAAATGTCCTCTTGAAAATGCAAAAAAGTTGAGTTGAATTTAGAAACCAGCTGATTACTTCTTATAATTGAATTTAAAATCTCTACATTGGTCAATTTCCGTATGTCCTTGTGGCATTCATGGGATTTATGAGCTCCCTCTCGTGGCCACGTTAATAACTAGGGACTATTTTTTTCTGGCCTAGCAGTTGCTGTAGATTAATGGGTGACACCAAAGGGCAGTTTGTCATTTTCTGAACCAGGAATTGATTTTAATCTCCTCAGCAGCTAAATGAGTCACCAGAGCTCCTGCTGAATCACCTGTCACTACCTCTGGTAGATGTTTCTTTGCTGCCTCAGGGCGCGTGGGAAGACAATCAGTATTCATACACAGTGCCCTAGGGAGGCAGAGTGAGGGATGTGCTCATCTCCAGACACCTTTCAAGGCTGGTTCAGTGAAGATGTGCCCCTACCACCAGCCAAGGGCAGAGGTGATGCTCCTACACACCATCGAGCACATCTCTACCGGCGGAAACCTCTGGATCCCAGCAGCCCTAGAGGAATGCTTTCCCTCTGTGGGTCCTGGCTCTGCTCTGTGCCCAGAAGGTTCCCCAGCCTGGTTTGCTCCCTCTCACGCCTCTATGAGTGTCAGTGATTTCCAGAGGGCAATTAATTAGCAGAGAAAGACACATCCAGCTACCCTACATCTGCAAGCAGAATGAGAGACAAGGAGGTCACAGACCGAAGGCACAGCAGAGAGACGTGCAAAACAAACATCTCTGAAACCAGATATTTCAGAGTTCAGGAGCTGAGTTCAAAACTACATGTTTTTAAAATAAAAGATCATATTGTGCAAGTGTATCATTTGAGTTTTGGCAATAATTGGTTGGTTTTTTTTTTTTTTTTTTAAAACTGTCAGAAGATGATTTACAAACTTATGGTACCAATTTGCAGACAACCGTTAAAGGCATAACTGAGATTTCCCATCTATTTTTAACAGAAGTAAAAAGGAAAGAGCAAAAACGTTGCTTCTTTCATCCCAGATTCATCTTTTCCTCAAACCAAATGCATTGTCTCAGGAGACTGTCATCTTACCATTAAGAGCTGGCCTGTAGGCTCAGCAACTTAACCATAGAGCAATTTGGGTAGCGCACATGGCAATAAATTCTGGAAATCTGCTAATTTTGGAACCCTGTTTGCTGAAATGTGTTGGTGGCACCACACCATAAGAATAATCACACAGTGTTGCAGTTTTCAGAGTAATTGATCCTCTATTACTCATTTTAAACCCAGGAAGCTTGCTGAAGAAAAGTTCGCTTATAAAAAGAAATTAATTAAAATTCATCATCAGCAATTATTTTTCTTGCGTATTAGTACTATCCAATAAGAATATTATCAATAGTTGGTGAAGTTCGGGACCATATGTTCCAGAAAGAAGCATTCAGTTTGTGCAAAAATATGCAAAATTAATTTCAAATCATTTGTATGTGTTCATTTACTACAATGACAAATAAGATACTTAAAATGCACAAATGGCTAAAAATCTTTTTCTTGTTGCAACAGTCACCTGGCCATAGTGTAAAGTTACTTTCTCTAAGCACATCCACCTGATTGTGCAAACATTGTAGTGATTAGACCTCAGACTCCTTGTTTTGAAGAGCAGTACACATTTCCCTGCCCTCCTTCCTCAGGACTTCTAAGGACTTCTCTCACTGCGCTCACCAGGCTTTGGATCCAAGCTCCAAGAGACCAAGCCTTAGTCACAAGGCTTGGTGTCAAGTTTTGGTGCGTTAACATCCAGCCAGGGAAGTTAAATGCTTCAGCCACAATGAAGGAACAGCAGCAAAGCTGCTCCGACGGGCCCCCCAACACGACAAGCTGCCGTACAGACTGCAGCACAAGCTCAGCTCTTCCTGCAAACAGTTATCTCACATCAAGCACATCAAGCAGTGTTTTCCTCCTTTCAGAGGTCTCAAAGAAAAATAAAACAACTCAAACTGACAGCCCAGAAAAAGGCTGAGGGCTCCAAAAGCCGTACTTCAGATGTAAGGAGAAGGACATTATATCAGGTGCTCCGTGACCCCAAGGAACTGCTGCCTGCACAGTGACCGCAGCACCAGCCTGCTCTGGGGGGCTCCACATTGCTGGCTCTCTGATGGGTATGGCGGCATTTTGCCCCTGTCATGGGAGCATCAGAAAGGATGCTGTGCCCAGGGAAAGCCTGGTTAAGTGTGCTCTCCCTGGAGCAGGGACCAGAGCAATACAGTTAGGGTCCCTTCCCCCTCATCCCCTCAGGTGCACCCACTTTGTGCCCCCTCCCTGAGGGAGCTCAGGAGCTCCTGCACAGAGGGTGCAAGGGGAGCTCAGCAGCACAGCAGGAGGGCCATGGGAAGTTCTCCACAAGCTGTGTTGTTCCTTCCTGGGGAACATCTGGTGATACAAATAGAAATGAAAGGTTTCTTCTTTCACTCCCCCACATTCCCCTTCCTGTAGATCAGTGGCAGAGAGGGAAAATCAGCTTTAGAGGTTGCTCCCACCATCAGATCCTAGCACAGGTGGTTCTACAAATAGCTTAATTCTGAGCTAAAAAAAAAACAAGCGGCAGAGAGGAGCTTAATTTCAAGAGAATTTTGAGCAAAAAGCAGATCCAAAATGACATCTCAGAAGTACTCATCCCACCAGGCTGCTCGCCTAGCTCCGTCCTGTGCTGGGAGCAGCCCGCAGAGCGGGCTTGGGGCAATGCAAGTGCGAGGAGAGCTGGCATTGCACAGGGAGTGACAGAGTGCGGATGCAGTCTGGATAAGACTTCCAAATGCTGAAAGGCTGCACTTGGAATTTAGTTTCAGAATTGTTGGTGTTCTGAGCCTTTGAAATCAAAGCATTTTGACACATTTTAATACTGCATATGTAGATTCCTCCCCCCCCCCACATTAAGGCAGAAAGAATTAGGCAAACTAATAGTGCACACATTTTAGAGATAACGTCTTTGGGGGAAAATAGTACTTTGTAGCTAATTTACTTAGGGAGGTAATTGATATTTGTGTTCTATACTACCAGCATGATATTTAAAGATGCTGCAAAATCCTAGTTATATTACCCTCTATGAAGCAGCTCTGGAGATAAAAACCTGTTTAATAGTTAAACCTGTTGCTATAACAACCACATTTCATAGACACGGATACACAAACGCGCAGCAACATCTGCATTAGCAAAATATCTCATTACAATTGAGTTTGCAAAAAGAACTGGCAAAAGAAACAGTTCAATTTGAAAAAAAGGTTTTTTTCCCCTATCCACAAAATTTGATCTTTAAGCACCAGAAGTCACTCCAAGAGAAATTTGCCGTCTAATTCATCTGGTTTTGGATTCCTCCCCTAAATGTTCTCCCTCCATAGAAAGGGATTCAACCTCAGCAGTCCCACCTCAGCCAAGCAGGCATTTCGACATCTGGCTGTTTCCACTTAACTGGGTGGAAATGCTGCTCTGATACAAAGTGCATCATGCTCAAAGACACAACTTCTTCCAACCTTTGCCCACAATATTGAGAAATAAGAGCAGAAACAAATGCTTAACGTAACATAGCAGGTCAGGCAAAGAATCAGCAGAGTTTTAATATTTTTTTTGACAAATTAAATTGCCATTTTGGCACAACCTTTCCTTCTTAGATCATTATTTAGCTGCTAGAATAGGAGAAAGGTATATAATAATTTAAAAAATAAAAAAATGGGAGAGAAGAAGCAAATCAAGCTGAGGGCAACAGATCTTCAGCAAGACCTTCAGTATCCAATATAAGAGCTATAATACCACATATACAATGTAGAAATGACTAATTATGCAATGTTTTGCCTCTTAAATAATGATAGGGATGTAATATGTTCATTATCAAAAGAAAAGAACTTTCACATTCAAAGTAAATGTTTTTATTTGTGGCAGTATCCATTCCACAGGATTTTTTTTAATCTATTTTAAGTTAATAATAAACAGGAAGTTTAATAAAGCCAGTAACAGATATGCTACAATACAGAAGTATTTCCCAACTTTCAGTAGCTTGGCTAAAAAGTAGCCCACAGATAGGTCAGGACAGGTTAAAATGAAAGGACAAAGTATTGTCAGATATTTTAAGCTAAAAAAAAAGTTACTTTTTATACAGAATTGCTTTGGTTGGAATAATTTTGTTGCGGCAATAAGGTTTTTTTTGTTTTTTGTTTTTTTGTTTTGTTTTTTCTATTTTTAGAGGATAAAGAGCAAAACAGTTTTAAACACAGGGATCACAACACAATCGTTCATCCTCGTTTGAGTAAAATTGAGTTTTTATCTACAAATGCAGAACCTGAATGTACACATCAGAAGTACCCCTGCTACACATCAATGGCAGTTAGTTTATACTAAATATGTTTTCCACATAAAAAGGTTACAAAACATACCGTTATTTGGCTTCTGTATGCCAGATGCAATGTACCTGGAACTTTAGGTAACATCTTGGTTTGGAATTACCTGCTACGGCATCAATGATTTCTGATATGCTCTCTGAGCTATGTCAAGGAATTCGTTGATGCTTGGCTGAACTGCACAGCATTTCTGGGTCCCCAACCCGACACAGTGATTATTTCCATCATCTGAGATTTCATTTCAACCTTAAAACATCCCACAGCTACAGAGCAAAGCAATTTGGGCCTAATTTAGGAAATAATGATTTTCAGCATAAGTATTCACAAAAAAAAAATTTATACACACAGTATTGCTTAGATGGTTGATAATCGTATTACTTTTTGTGAAGGGATGACTATAGCTCCCTCTGAGCTAAATCTGTTCTTCACATTGCCAGTCATGAAAGATGCCAGTGGAGAGAGAAGTACGTGTACACCAATGACTTACAAATGACTTGACATTTCCGTACCATTTCTCTATTCAGAGCGTCTCAAACAGCACAACTCCAACAATAAACACAAATTACTTTCACTCACTCTGTTCCCTCCTCCTCCGCTTCATTTTCTTGAATTTCAATATTTACATGTTCTAGGAAGACTGCTTCAGAAGTGAGATTAAATTCAGCACAAGTTTCACAAAGCTTTCCCGAACTGTGACTTTGTTAACAGCAAGTAGAAGATACAGGTTTCTCTATAGCTGTCTTTTGCCTTCCTCTTGGAAATATCACCTCTGGCTTTGAATTAATGCTGTTGTTTTCATTGGATTGCACACCTTTTAAAGAAGCAACAAAAGCTTTGGAAGCAGAAGTTGATAACTGTGTTACGCTGTTCAAGGTTTCTGGTTTCAACACAGATCGTGTAAGTAGTAAGGCAATCTGCCAAAGGCAGACCACAGAAAGATTTAGCAATCAAAGTTACATTTTTTTTTCCATTTTATGTGTAAGCAAAAACTGATGTCTGCTAGAGTAAAACTGTTTACAACAGAAGACAGTAAGAACATTGAGGATGGAATCATTTAAGTTGCAGGCCTCCTGCTTAACCAGTCTCATCCCTGTAATGTGCTTTGTGGTTGGATGAATTTGTTATCACCCTCCAATACCCACCTTTAAACTCAGAGTCTTTCAGGCCCCTTCAGCAATCTGCTCATCAATTACCAGACGTACTCAACTCTTCCAATTTGGAGGTCTAACAGGAGGAGTGTGGAAGGTTAAACATATCATAACACATGTTACTGTGGCTGTCAGATACACAGGACAAACCAACCAGCCCATATGAAAGGGAGTTTTACCCCTCACCCCCCTCAAGAGATGAGATTCCACCCACCGACCTGATGCCTTTCATCAGACAAGGTGGAAGTGGAAGCTGCTGCTGTGATGATAACAGTAAACAAAAGCACTAAACTCTCAGCTATTTACTTAAAAACATATTTATAAAGTGAGATTAAGATCAGGAAATCTACATATATGGCCTTCATTTACAAGTAAGGCCCCATATAATCAAGTTAATACCTGAGTGCTCTGCCTGATTCCTGTCATCTAAAGCTCGTGACACCTTAAATAAACATGGAGACTAGGTTACTAAATAACTTCTGTCTAATTACAGGAAAAAGCTGACAAAAAAGGAGGAAATTGCTTCATCATTTCACTGATATTAATGGGCATCATGCTTGTACCTGTATCAAGGCTACAGTCACCATCTTCTACACCTTACTCTTTTCTTCTTAAGACAGGTGTGTGAGAAGAGGTAATGTTTTATTTCAGCCAGGTGATATATCTGTAAAAACAAGCTATCAGATGTAACCTCCCTAGTTCAGCTATTTCATAGCCTCAAGCATCTTGAGGCCAGCAAGAGCTACTTTCCCTTGAGAAGAGCGCAGTTTCTCCGCAACAAAAGCTCAGACCCAGATGAGACACACACCAGAGCAAAGCAGCCTCTAAGTCCCTGCCAGGCCCTGAATGAACAGGGTCTCAGCTGGAAGGGAAGTTGTGAAGCTTCTTTGGCACTGCTGTGACATGAGCTAGACACATTATTCCATTTGCATCCCCTTCAGAGAGCTGTATTGGTTTTTCTGGTATTTATTTTGCTGTTGTTAATATCCTTTAGCCTCCAGCACAATTTTCAAATTGCAGGCAACTTATAACAGCGTGCACAGAATGGCTGGTGTTAAATGTTGTCATCCATCTCTACTAAAACCTTTTGGTTATTCAATATAAAAACTGGCAAGACGACAGATGGCATCCTTGATGTATTTGATCTATTATCAATTATTTATGCCCACTTTTGGTTACAGATGTGAGATAGCCTTTTTTTTTTTTTTTTTTTTTTTTTTTTTTTACAGTTTCTGAACAGAGGCTTTCAATACTGGATTCAATTACAGCTAAATTTTGAGCTTAAGTTGGGATAGATATCGCCACCTTCTGACAGTCTTCTCAGGCTCTAGTAGGCATGCAGCCTCACTGGAAGGCAGAGGAACAGGGCTGACCTCCAGCTCCAGCCCAGGAAGCCAACATCAAGGGCTGCCTGGAGGCCACCACTATGCAGAACTGCTGCTTCCACTCAGGATCACGAACGATCCTTTCAGTTTACCTGTGCATCAGCAACACTAGTAAGTGGTATTTGCTTCTCAATGAAAAATACTCCATAGAGAACTGTTCCACAGAACCATTTGAAATGATCAAAATCTTTTCCTATCCTGACCAAAATTTCAATGTCTTGACTGGAAGAGAACACCCCTAAATCTTCAAATCCCTCTTTCTAATGCAATGGTGTGTGAGAGCTTAGCTCAGGGACATCTTGCTCCCATTCTCCCTTGCGAAGACAGTTTCCTGAGCAGCCTTGCTGAAAACGTTCCTGGAGGTAGAAGAATGTGAAGTGGCCAAAGCATACAGTGGGGGATAACAACATCCAGGTCCTTAGAGAGGGCAAGGAAAACATGAAGATAGGAATTATGGGTTTTAAGGAATGTTGCACCAACACAGACAGCACTTCTTATGGATAACAAATGCTTTCTGGGGGAATAGCCCACATTAAAAAAAAATAGATTAAATGCAAAATATTCACTTACATCCAGGAATTGTTCTACAGAAAGTAATACATAAATCTATTGGGTGTGGCTCTGCTTGCCATTGGCAGATTAGCTGTACTAAAAGAGCTCCAGCAGCTTGAGCATAGACCTCTGGCCCTCTCCTCCTTGCAGCCACTAGAGGTCAACACAATCACACACTTCAGAGCAGGAACAGGGCGCTATGGCGGGTCCCCAGCCTGCCTCTTGGGCTGCGGGATTACGAGGCGGGTCAGGGTCGCTGCTGGCCTCTGACCTGACGCAAAGCTGGAGGCAGCACCATGTGGCTGTGCAGGTCCAGTGAGGAGCAGCACCACAACCATCTGGACGAGGCCTGCTTGCATCCAAGCCTGGGGAAAATGAGGGATGCAGTCATCCGAGTGCACAGCACCCATTAGCAGGCTAGGAGTAGTGATGCTCTTCTGAGCTGTGGCTGATGATCTGCTCATACTGAAATACAAACTCAGGAAGCCAGTATCTGCTCTTATAGAAAACACTTCCAAATGCACTTCGTGCATTATAGAGATTCTCCATGAATTCTGGAGGCAGCGAGCAGCACTTGTTTTAGCGCAGGCATGCAAATATTTTTAATCTGCCCTAGGGCCTTGTATAACTGTCCAGCAGCTTTGATTCCAACAAGTGAGTGGGTAGACAAGCATACATGTTCAGCAGAAACCAGCTCTCCAACCATTCAACCACCTCCTAGAAACAAGTATTTTCTGGAAAGCCCAACACAACTGAACATTGCTATGAAATTATGTCTTTCATATCCCTAATGTTACTGCTGCAATTTAATTTCTTCCGTTTCTCTTTCATAGCATGTTGCAAAAGTTCCACATTTTACCGGTGTTTTTTCAACACAAATGCACAGTAACTTCTTCCTAACTTTCTAGCACTGTTTATATCAACACTGATTGCCACCCCACCCCAGTTAATTTTGTCACCTCCTTATATGTTATCAATCAGTGCAGGGCACAGAAGGTGCTGGTTCAGCTTCCATTTTGTTTTCTTCATTAGCTGCTTCTGTGGAAGGAATGTCCTCATGCTGTCAGTGTACTGGGGCGAGTGAGTGGAAGCAAGCATGATTCGTGTTCTAGCAAAACAACAACACTAACAGTTTGCCTACACCTTTATGTTTTAGCCTCTTCCAGAAAATAAAAATTCTGCAACAGTTTTTTTCTCAATAAATATGGATTTAAGGTTCCGGTAATAGCACATTCAATTTATCGCTGCCTTATGAAAACCTCTATACTACAGGAAAATATTATTATAAAGTCTTATTGTTGTCTCCTTATTGACATGCCAGCATTACAGATAGACTGCTATCAGAATTGTGATATTGTAGAACTCAAATTGTGACACATGGTGATGTTAATAGCTTTTCAATTTCTTTTTATGGCAGGAAGCTTGTTTTCCTCAAGTAATTATACATATTTATTACAACTGCAAACTGCTTCGTAGCTTTAGTAACTTTCTATCTCACACTTCTAGAAATCAGAACATGTTCAATTTTCAAGTCATTTAATTTAGAACAGTAATTGCACTTAGAAATTTTATGAAGGGCCTTGATATTCTGTACCTACTTAGAAGAAATTGCAAATTTAAAATGATTCTATTGATCAGTAAAACATATCCCCATTTTTTGACTTTTTCTTGTACTATTCTACAGATTTCTGTTGTTGGAGAAAAACAACAACATCCAAACAACCTAGGAACATGGATCTTAAGAGACCACAGCAGAAGTACATGTTGTTTTATAGAAAATAATTTCACACAGGTAAAGGAACACACCAGAAATACATATTGCTTTAGAAAAACTTGTAAAGACTTCAGACTTTCTCAACTATTTCCCAAATGCTAAGAACCCACCCAACATGCACCCACAGTGCTTTTGATGAGCAAACGTTGTCCATCCTCCTGCTGAAGCTTGCCTGCTGCGCACTGAGCAAGTCAAGGCTCCTGGGACAGCAAGAGGATGGGCTCCTCAGCAGCAGAGAGGGAGCTTTGGGCTCTCCAGCCCTTTGCTCTGGGGAACAAAGAATCTAGAAAGGCATCCTGGGCTGTGGACACAGAGGGAACATCTACCCTTGGCAGGATCTTCCTGCCCACCCAGGCTCCTGCTGCTGTCCCCTGCTGGCTCCCCAGCAGACCTATGCTGGGCACAGCAGTGCCTTCCTCAGGTAAAGCACTATGTCACTTGTAGTGCCCAAGTGGTTTCCTACACGTTCTCCCTGCTGAGAGAACCCCCATTTCCAGCAACAGGAAAGACTGTGGAAATAACAAATGCAACTTCAGCAAGAAGAAGCAGAGCATGGAACAAGGAAGATTGCTTCGAAGATCAAGCTGGGGCTCATGTGTATTTCAGGCATGGTTTTAGCCACTATGAACTTTCTTTTTTTTTTAAAAAAAAAAAGTTGGAAAAGCCTTCTCAGACCTCATGAATCATTCTCAGCTAATGAGAGAAAGATGTGGTTCAGCTATCAAATAAACACACATTATCTGCACTTAGCTCTGGCGGACGTGACTGCTCGGCTGCAGCCCATCAGCAGTGCCTCTGGATTCCAGCTAGTTGAGTAAACAGGTACAGATCGTGTTTCACTTTACTCTTTTACTATTGAATGTACGGACTTATTTGTTAACTGAAAGTCCTGAAGGAAGACAGTGCCAAATACACAGGTGAGTTCCTATAAGGTTAAATCCATTCTTCTACCAGTAAGATTTTAGTAATTTATAAAAAGAAAACAGTGGCTTCATTAATCTCTCCAGATCTCTCCCTACTCCACGTTTTCAGCCATTAGGTTCTGAAGGCAAGATAGACTGGAATCACAAGTTATAACACATCTGGGAAAAAAAGAAAAAAAAAAAACGTGCTTTATGGGTTGGTTTGTTTGCTTTGTTTTTTTTTCTTGATTCTCCTGGTTCTTCATTTGCCTGCAGACAGATAATGAACACTTGGAGAAACACATTACAGAAAGCTGTGGCTCTGAAAGACAGCAATCCTAGTCATGTGCAGGGATGGGAAGGTATATCAGAATGCTCACACAGTTCTGGCAAGCTGAATCATTGAAAAATGGGTCAAAGAGCTTCCACAAAGATACTCTAAATCAGCCAGAATTCCCACTGACGCCACCAAGACTGCAGCTTAGATAAAGGCTGATGTCTCAGATCATTGGAAGGGAAAGCACGTTGGTGAGCAAGTTTCATCACATCAGAGACAGTTAAAGCAGGCCACATCAGGAACATAACCATCATTATAATTAAAAATATTAATCAATTATGTGACTTTTGCTTGCTTATGATTTCAAAGCTCCACATTTCGCAGCTTCATATAAAATGAGAGCTCTTATGTAGTTACATATCTAACCTAGCAGCAGAGTAGACACTCTCCTAAATCAATAAATCTTCACCAGCACACCTGTATTTAGGTGATAAGAAAAGTAAATTAGAAGTGTGCATCACCTAAAAGCAACTCACCCAAGTCTGTAGTTGTGGGTGAACAAAATCAACCAGCCCTGTTATTTGCTTGTGAAAGTCAAACAAATGAGTGTCCTACACATTGTGCTACATCAAATGTTACACAGAAATTTTTCCCATCTTCAAAAATGTAAATACAACTTCTGTTCTACAGATGTGTGGAGCCGTAACCAAGCAACACTTAACAGCTTATAAGCAAATCCTAAAAACGTCTTGAGGAGACTACTTCCATTTTTAATTTGCCTGTATAGGAATAAGTAATCTTAGACATCTGAGGTTGATTTGTGGTAGCGTGCAGCACCCGTTATCTTTGTGAAGCACAGGATTTGGATGTCTAGCATTCTCCATCACTGAACCATCCAGGAACCAGGGCTCTGTCCTGGATCACCCTTCCTGCTCAGATCATTCCCGCAGTTTCACTGGCAGCAGAGCCAGTTCAGCAATTGAATCACAGCTGAGACAGAAGACCTTTCCTTTTCTCCACGTTTCTTCCTCCTCCTGTTCCTGCTCTTACTGCAGCCCAGCCTCTGCCGGATGTCTGCCCAGCACCAGCCTCATGCTGGTTGATTTTAGCTCTCTATATGACCAGTAAGGCTTTTCACTCACTTAGTTAAATTGGTTCCTATATGGGTCCAGGGAGCACCAGATGAGCCAGAGGTGAAGCGGTAGCAGGACATGGCTGGAGTGAGGCCAGTGAGACAGAGCAGACTGAGAAACACCTTCCTCATAGGGCCTCCAACATCCTGTGAAGTCACGTCTCCCATTTTCTTTCCTGGTTTTCTGCCTTGCAGAGCCACCAGTCAGTACGCTGCTAGCACACTGGAAACATTTCCCTGCGGTAGGAGGGGTGGTGCAGCATGGGACAGGAAGCTGATGCATCTGAGAGAAACTTACAGCTTTATGACATCAGTCCCAAATACTTCGTCTATTAATTTAGGCCCAAATTTTTAGCAGTCAACAGAGGGATAAACAATTGTCATGTTATTTCAGCCAACAAATATCTTCCTGTGAGCCCACCAACAGATTTTGTTGTGTAAAAGTCTTATAGACTTTTATTTAAAGTTAAACTAAAAATTCTTGCAGCCTCTCCTCTTACCAACTCCACAGAGTGGCCTGGGAGCAGCTCTGCTATGACTAATGCTTCTTGCACTCATCGCAACGATCTCACTCTTACCTTGTGCTCAGCTCATCATAACCTCCTGCTGTCTTCCACATCGGATTGAGGCTGCATTTGGAGATGCAGTTCTCTCCTATATATTTGTTCATGTATCTCTCAGGCTGGGCTCCAGCTGGGTCACCAGCATGATTAAAAAAAGAGTAAGCAGAACAACTATCCCAAGGAAACAGTGCAGATGATTGTTCTCAGAGCTCAGCCTGTTGTGAAAATAAACAAACAAACAAAAATGAACACATTCTAAAAGGATTCGTTTCTGCATGTGTTCTTTCTGGGAAAGTGAGGCTGTAACAACCAGCAGGGTTTTTTTTTTTTTTTTTTCCTTCCCTTACATTGACAGCTTGCCTCTCATCTGTGTCTCAAACAAGAAACAAACGATGCCACCACAGAGGTTTGCTTGTTTGACTGATAGAAGCATTGTTGCAATGATCTCAAGGAAACGTCCACAGGGAAAGATGCGTTGCTGTTTGGTAGAGCTCCATGTTATGGGAAGAGTTTGCAGCACCTGCAGCCTCTGAGATCTGGCAGAAGGGTTGACATTCACTGAAAGCACAACCACTGCAGTGCACAAGGCAGCTTGCAGGCCACTCGTTTGCAATAACAATATCAAAATCTCGCAGTCCTGTATCTATAGCTCTGGAGAGGCAGGTAGGAATAATACTATCTTGAGACAGGACTCGTTGCTCTCTGTCAGCTGGACATTCAAGTAAGGACAGTGGAGCAGAGTGTTTAATACTTCATCTGCTTTCAGCAGGGAGATGTATACCATTTTAGCAAGAACATCCCTGGATGACGAAGCAAACTAAAATGTTCACATTAAAAAATAACAAAGGGAAGCTATTCTTGGAGCCCTTTGGGCCACCAGATTCTTCCTAAATGGTGCAGAAATATCAGCATGAATAATTAATACCTGAAGTGGGTGAGTCTTAGGGAAAGGAAGCAGCACACACTGGTCCTCCAGTAGACCTTCCTGCCAGAAGCGAGAGCCCGCTCTTGTGCTGCTTTTCACAGCAGCAATGACAGGACACAACTGTGCTTAGCTCAGGGCAGGGAGAGGGTGAAGTTCTGCCAGAGGACCTGTTGGTATAGAAAAAAGGTTTGTTTTATAGCACAGTCCTCCCATTTCAAGACCTCAACAGCTCGAACAAATAGAGAAAAACGTCCCCATAGTAGCAGCTATAATATGGCAGAAGAGCACAGAGCCTATACCTGAATCAGATATCCTGGCACGTATGATGGGGCTGTGACATATCCCACTGTAACCACAGCTGCCAAACACCCTGTTCATAAAGCTCGAGCCTCTGCCTGGTAGAGGAGAGCAGCACCCTCCCATCTCAAACATGTAGATTTGGACTCATTTCAGAGTCCTACAACAGTATAATCCAAGTCTGCAGGGCAGATGAAGTATGGTGTTGCTACACAGCCACAGATATGTTCCTGTATGAAGCAGAAGCTATTTCTAGGATTTTGTCTACATTTGCAGAGCCATTTCAAAACAGAGTTAAAGATTCACTTCAATATGGGAACTGGTGATGCTGATCAGTCATTGAAATATCAAGCAATTTGCCTAGGAAGTCAGGGAGAGAACCAAAGTACGAGCCCATGCCCAGAGCCCATATCTCCACTCAAGAGCCCCTTCCTCACAAAACTTGAGCAGAGATTGCAACAGGTGAGAAGCACTTTCTAGCTGAGCTTACAACTATGAATGCAACACGGCAACAATACAAGCAGAGCTCTGAACACCAACATTGCACTGTAATGCAGCATACAGGAAGGGAAAGAAAACTCCATGACAGAGCTTCTGCATTATACAAATATACAGCAAAATTCTAGGTTTTGAAACAAAGGATTTTAGAAGTCACACAATACAAAGGCACATGAGATGACAAGAATACCTGGATTCTCTCTCTCT